>JAHZND010003320.1:0-68405 GCA_027744115.1 Acrocyrtus sp. NNG-2020 | reverse complement strand
CTAGTTGGCTTTATTGCTATACTCTGCGACAAATTTCCTTTTTTAAGGATGGGCTCTGCATGATCACATCAAAAAAATCGGATATGGCTTCCTGGAAAAAAGGAATTTCATCAAAAAAAAATATGTGCGACATCATAGTAAGCACCAATTTGGAAGCTCTCATGACACTTTGATGAGCTAGCGATTATGTTGCATTTAATGAGCCTTTTCAGATGAGACGAAAGGACAACAAAAAAAATACCTTTTTTTAGATTATATAACCTTTACTGAAAAAAATGGGCGGAAAGGTAAGAACAACCATTTTTTTATGGAATAGAAAAAAAGTCGTAAGCAATGGCGCAAGCTAAAAACTCGGCTGATTACCGTTGAACCAAAGACAAATAGCATATTTAGCTTAAATGCTAGCACGTCATTGTGCACGAAAATCAATGGGATGGCTGAGTCATGATTTTTTTGGAGGGAAGTAAACTCATTTCCAGCTCGTAGAAGGTATAAAGTGCTACTTGGAATGAGCTCTTTCATCTTCGCAATTGAATTTTGATGGAAAAAAAAGTAAAAAGCTGTTTTAGTTTTTAATGCCAGTGTCTATTTTTGCACAGAGATTTTTTTTGCATTTACTGTGAGTTTTGAGGAGAAGAAGGGTTTCCTCGGAAATAAATATTTGGAGGGATAGCTTTCCAAGATTTGTGCTTGTGTGGAGGGAACAATAGATAAAATTCACATTATCCATAGGGAAGACAGAGGGAAGTGAAAGAAAGGAGCGGAAGCGGAACAGAGGCTGAATAAATAAAAATCCGAAGTATTGCACGGGGACAAGGAAAAGGAGAGGTTTAGCTGGAATGACGAGCTGGAGGATCACCAGAATCGGTCTTATCCCTTTTCCATCTCTCTCTTTGCTCCGTCCATTCTCTCTGTTTTACGGAGGGAGCTGCATGCATTCAGTCTAATATTTATTGTCTGAATTTGCTGGAGCAGATAGAAGAGCCGAAGGAAATATGAAAGAGGAAGAGCCACTTTTTTATATGTGTAGCAACAAGGGAAAGTGGTGTAAGGCGTGTGGCGGATGTATTGTCGAAAAATCCAAGACAAGCCATCACCCATCTTTTCCACTTTTCTCTCTTTTTATCTGCGATGGAAGCCCTGATAGGAAAATGGGAAAATCGGGACTCTGGACAGAAATGTAAAAAAAATAGCTGAAAAGAAGGGAAAGAAATCAAAGAGACATTTTGAGTCCTCCTTCTTCCCAGGGAGAGCTACATAACAAGAAATTAATTCAAACAACAGGGAAATTCCATTGTCAATCATTCATTGGGAGAGATGGGAGTGGGTGCACGGGAGGATCCAGTCACACAAAAAAAATTTTTTTAGAAAAAATAGAAGAACAAAAATATGCATGAATGTTCATAAATTAAAGTGGTGGAAAAGGAGAAGGACTAAGCGGAGTGCACTATTACAGTGTGGTAGGGAGTTATTGTGCGGGACTCTCTTTTGTATCTCTCTTCAGAAATTGCCCTTTTATGCCCGATCCACACTCACAAAAACCGATGTAATAGTATTATGCGAGGGAGCTCACAAAAGGCATTCCACCACTGCAACTCCCACGCCATTATTTCCCGTCTTGTTATGTGAGGCTGATTGCTGGCATTGAAAATCTCCAAAAACAGAATAAAAAAAGGGGAAAAGAGTCCCGTCTCTTGTCTTTGACTGCACGTCTTTCACTCTGTCGTCATCCCTGAGACGTTATATCCATATCGGAATCCATCTCCTCTCTTTTCTCCTATTTCTTCGCCTCCCAAGAAAAAAATAATAGAAGCTCGACTCTCTACAAATTCCATCAGACAGAGTCACTGCTCTTCTTCTTCCTCCACAGCTTTCTCAATAGTCGCCACGAAAAAAAATTATAGGCAGGAGTTTCAGCACAAGAAAATATCCACCAGAAAATCTCTTTTTATGTGAGCTTTTGGATCACTCTCTTTTTTTTATGTTTTCCTCCATCCTCCTTCCTCCCTCAACACTCATTCCGCAGAGCTACTACTTGCGATCATGCAAATGATGAATGGCCTAAGAGCAGCAGCAGTTTTTGTTATTCAAGGAACGCTCTTATCTCCCAGATCAATTCCCGTTTCCTCCAAAAAAATATATAAACCTCTCTCTCTCTTTCTCCTCCAACTTTTACTTTTTCTCCGAAAAAAAACGCGCACTTTCTTCCTCCCAAAAACAACTCGGCACAAAAATCCCACAAAAAAATATTATCTTTTTTTCCTTGTTCCGTATCTGACTCTGATTTATTTAGCCAATACAGCACCACTCCGACCATTATCCCGTCAGGGTTGATTGAAAATTACATGTTATCTTTATCCCATTTGTGGCGCTCTTTGATCATCTCATCAACCATCCTCTCCGTTTCTCGTATGTGGCTACAAGCCGCAACTCTTTAATTAAGTGGACGCCGTATTATTGGCAGACCAGCTCTCGCTATTTTAAGTACCTGCTCAATGGAATTTTTTTCTCCATTCACGTCTCGTCTTCAGTTTCAGTCCGGAATGACTTATGGCTAATCATATTTGAAGTGCAGAATACACATTTTTTTCTCCGATTCCTTCCTATTCCGCTCCATATTATATATTCTCTAAGCCGCACATACAATTTTTTTACTCGCACATCTATCAAACTGCTGTGAGGCATGCTCATTATGGGATTAAAACTGAATTTTTTTTATATTGTCGCTAGTCCATCATCACAGTGCAGCTTGCTGCTGACACCACACAGCTACCGTGGGAAAGGGAACGACCATTAAAGTATGAATGGAATGAAACAATGCGCCGAGAAAAACGTATCCAGACAGATTCCCATTAATTATTTTTTTTCGGGGAGGTGACTCCTCAATACATCAGTGGACTGTCCACTGTGACAAATTTAATTACGAGAAAATAAAAGTTAGAGAAATAATCCATTCCAGAATTATTTTTTAGTAATAATTACTAATTAGAAATTGGCGAAACAAATTATTTTTTAAATTATTTTTTGCAAGGAATCCCATTTCCTTTTTTCCCTGAAGGACTGGGCAAAAAAGTGAGGTCCAAAAATACATCAAAAGTTCCCTTCACGCTTAAGACTTGCTGCTCCAACTTTATTTATTTTTTTGGATGGATATGGTTCACGTCCTTCAAATCCATCATCATCTGTAGCAACTGCTCTTTGGATTTTATCTGTCTGGGAATATTAAGAAAAAAAGGGAAAGCTAATACTAGCCATAATATCTCTTGCTCTCCCCCATATCCCTCTCATTTCTCCTTCTTTAAGAAAATGATCATCTCAAAAATCCATCAATACACGTCCGCCTCAAACATATTTCCGCTTAGTTATTGTTTGCCAAGGGAGCCCGCGGAGAGAAGGTGACTCTACCCGCGACAGAGACATTTTTTCCTATTTCTCCTTCCAAAATAAAATGTAACCGGAATTTTCTTACTGTTTCTATTTTTTTCTCCTTTCTACCCGGTCACGAGACAAGGTTCGTGTGTGGATGAAATATCACGGTCATTATCTCCATCATCATCAGCAGAAATAAGGGAACGGCGAAAATGGAAGGAAAAAATCTCTTGACCGTTCCTCTCTCTCCGTAATTCACAGATGAAATAATACTTATTTCAATTTTCGGCAAAAAAAAGTAGCCAGTAATAGCCACTAATATGCCGTCTCCTACACAGCCTATAACCTCATCCCTACAAAAAAAATTATAGAAGTAGTCATATCTATAACAATTACATTGTTTTATTTTTTTTCTTCGGATCTTCTCAAGAAATTATATGGGAGCAGCGGCCACTACAAGTATCTTTTTTAGGAGGGATAGTTAAGCACCCGCCCGCACAAAAAAAAATATTTTTTGGGGCTGTGTGTACTCCACGCCTCATTACGTTATTACCGAGGAGAACTCATCTTTCAAAGCTCTCCTCTTCGCTGCTGTACAGTGCAGTGACGTGAGACAGAAAAAGATGACCGTTTTCTTGTGTCTCTCTCCTTGTTTTTGTTTTCTTTTTTTTTTGTTGTTGTTACATTCCGATTTTCGCTACGTTTTTACGTTCGTGAGTAATTACTGCCCCTCACAAAAAAACATATATTTTTTCTATATCCTTGTCCTCTATAAGAAGCTTAGTATGAGACTGCGTGCTTTAGTATGGTGGCTGTGGCTGTGGCTATGCAGTAGCATCAAATGTAATGGACCGTACAAGACAGTTCATAAATAGTGAGAGGAGGAATAATAAAAAAAATACTTTTCCCATGGCTCAAACCAACCCGAAGAAATGACAGTAACGAAGGATCATAGTAAGAGAGAGAGAGAGAGAGAGATGAGGCTGAGCAATTAGACAAATAGGTTATTTATGATCTGCTCATCTCTCCTGGCTACTATTGTCTCACAGTCCGACTAGGCTAACACTGTAAAATAAATGAAGGCAGAGATGGACACTACTCAGAGGGTCGTTGTCTAGCCGCTCAGTTTTTGGATTTGCTTTCAAAAAATATGTTGAAATACCTTTAAAAAAATATATATATATTTTTAAAAAAGTGGAAGTAATTATTATCGTTGCAGAGTTGTACTGCTATTTTTGTCGCTATGCAAAATAAAGTTGAGAAGTGGGAGAAATGGGCGCAATTAAAAATGTGATGGAGAAGCCCGTCACGGCTCACTCGCTTCTTCTACGATGTTATTATTGGATCAGCGTTGTGGTGAAAAAAAAAGAAATTTCTTTTACCCTTGGGCTGCTCCTCCGTAACGAGAATAAATATGAAATGGTTCGGGATGATAGTCCGTTTCAACGAACCCAATCATTAAACGTCATCAACCGACTGGGACTGCTCTCAGTATGAAATTAACAAACAGTAAAAATCAAAACGGCAGTAACCATAACGAGCGCATACATGTAGAGTAGCGGAGAGCGGAGGTTATAAAGCTACTTATTTTTTTTCAGGTGATTTTTTCTACCATTATTGCGTCGTCAATATGGGCTCTACAGCTTCCAAAGTGGATGTATTAAAATGATCTGCTCTCCGCAACTAATTGCCCCTGATGAGCTAGGAATTGATGAGCAGCATTAGAGCAATCTTTTTATTTCGGGTTGTTCGAGAAAATAAAGAGCAATCAGTGACATGTACACTTATTCTGTCGCCGATTTTTTTTTACTAGTAGCCCAGTCATACCGAAGCCCGGTAATTACATGTCATTTACAGGAAGGAATAAAATAAAAAGGAGAGCTATGTAGCCGTAATATCCTTCCACTGAAAATATTTAGTGTTCTGTAAAGCCCGTGATGAGTCAGGGAAGCGAGCTCTTGGAATCTGGTAAAAATTGACGTGGGAAACATTCAAAAAAATTTCCAAGTGTTGGGGCTCTCCATTTTTATGACGATCGTGATTTATTACAAAAAATGGAGTTTTTTACTGACACTAATTCAATTCGTTTTTCACTGAGGAAGTCAACTCAAGAGAGAGAGAGAGAGAGAGAGAGAGAGAGAGAGAGAGAGAGAGAGAGTGGGAGAAGGGATAGCGGAATAATCATTTGAGTTCATTGCAGAAGGCATTTTCCAATTAATGGTGCGCTCACAAACAATTTTTAAAAAAATTTTAAGAGAGGACTAAGCTGCTCCAATGTTTTGCCCGAGAGCCGTTCATAATAAACACCTTAATCAGTGGAGGGTGAGGCGTAATAATAAGATTGAAGACTACATTTCTGTCATCTTCTCGTCAACGGGATGGCGACACGGAGGGAAACGGAGAAGCCGTAACTATAACGACTATTTTCTTTCTTTCTTTTTTCTGCAAAAATGTATAAATGAAGTGGTGTGAAGTTGGAGGGAACTGAGAGAGCTCAACTTTGGGTCCGCAACCACAAGGAGGCCGACAGCAAGAAAGGTGATGATGACAAGAACTGGACTATTTTCTTTCCCTTGAGAGAATTGAAAAACTCGGTGGAAGGAAGGAATGGTAAAAACGGTAGCGAAAATGTAATTCAGATAGATATTATTATAATAGAGTCTGGTGATGATTCAGATGATTGTCGAGACCAAAAAACAGAGCGAGAGGGAGAGAAGGGAGTTCTTAGACAGCTTGGAGCTAGCCAGTATGATAACTGAAAGGGAAGTTATCGGAGCTTGAAAAGACGTAACCTCTTTCCCACTTTCCACTAGCGCACGGAGGTACTGTGCGAGAAGTATAAAAAAGCCGCAAGGGATGAAACCTATTGCTCCTCTCCTTTTACAGAGTTTTCTTGAAGAAGTAGTGGCAGTGGTGACTGCGGTGGCACAAAAAAACTTTCAACTTTGCGGTCTGTGTGTACACATATCACCCGAGCCTAAAGCCATTTTGCTACCGTCTTTTCAGTAATTTGCTTTTTACAATTTTTTTTCTCTATTTTCTCCATCTAGCCTCATATTAGTGCCCCTTAGTATTGGAGTGGGATATCTTTGGGAGGAGAAGTCCAGGACGGTAGGTAAATGTTCCTTTTTTACGAGCTTTGATATGACAGCTAAAAACTGAGACTGTAAAAAAGTGCGACCCTATAAATGACCCACGATGATTAGGGCAATCAGGAAGAGCGCTCAGTTTTATATGAAAGCTTTCGCTTTTCGGTATCACTTCATTACTACGCTCGCTTCACTGAAAAAAAAGCTGGAAAGTCTTTTGGTAGCTAAAAGATAAGTTTTTTTTGAGTGACTCGACTACCGTCAAATTAAAGTGTCACTTCCGAAAACTCATTTTGATTAGGAAAGAGAGATGAGCTTCCTCCTCCCAATTTTATGTTGTGTTAATTGCTTGGTTAGTTTCGTACCAGAGGGAATCGCAAATTTCCTCATACCTTTTTAGAATAAAATGTGGCGTGCAAACAGGTGACAGCTACATGATACGGATCTATAACTTTTAAGTAGATACTCCTTCCAGGGGAGGCAAAGGGGAGGCTTCTTCTTTCTCTAAATATTTGTCGTGCTTCTTACTACTGAGACGGAATAGCTTCAGCGACGGATTTCCAAGAGTGCGGCCGCCAAGATTAATTCTCCGCTAATGTGTTTACTTATAAGGAGCTGGCTCTCATCAGCACTAAATTAATAATTGATTGTTGGCTTCTGCGGCGCAGCTAGCCAAACAGTTTTTTTAGTTTCCCGCTCCCCAGCAAATTCTGGAATGATAAGGAGAAGAAGAGCATCAAAGGGAGAGTCAGGTGCATATTCATGAAGTTCATGAAGTTGGGAGTGTGGCAAAAGTATCCGCCAAAATTTTTAAATATTTATTGAGTCAAAGGAGAAAAGGGAAGGAGGACGTTTGGTGCGTGCATCTTTTTAAATTTCTGAGACTT
Organism: Acrocyrtus sp. NNG-2020; assembly: GCA_027744115.1. Lineage (NCBI taxonomy): Eukaryota > Metazoa > Arthropoda > Collembola > Entomobryomorpha > Entomobryidae > Acrocyrtus > Acrocyrtus sp. NNG-2020. The sequence goes on along the minus strand of JAHZND010003320.1, from coordinate 61,060 downwards.
TCTGGAATACTCACTAAACTTAGTCACCCGCCCTTCCTCCACTATTTCCCTCTTCTCCAGCTCGAAAGCAAAAAAAATAATAATCAAAGTTGACAGCATCCATCTCTCTCGCTCTTCCTCCCGGGTGATGGTGGCAAAAGTCTTTTTGTTGAGTGCTAAAAACATCTTCTTTGGTGTCCATCGTGGTTTAAGCAAAATCTTTTCAACTCCTCAAGCAGTTTAAAAAGAGGGAGAAAAACAGACAGACAGAATGAAGACAGGCAGCAGCAGCAGCCCCAGCAGTGGAGGCTGCAAGGGAAAAAAAAGTTGGCGTTCTTTCTAAATGAGGACTCCACAAGAGGGAGGGAGAGCACACACACCGCCACTTTCTCTAATAATGTGACAGGAGGACAAGTCCTTACACAGTGAAAAACTGAAAGAGAGTGAAAGGGAACGAGTCACACGGCAAGGTCCACGTGAAACTCTTCTTTAGGGAAATGGGAGATGGTGAAGGGGAAAAAATAGGAAAATTGCATTGAAAACTGTTTTCTGTTGAACTATCCATAATATTTCGTGACGGTGATCATTTGCCATCAGCTCACCATTTATTTTTTCTTCATTTCTGCTTTTCCGATTTCAAATTTTGAAATCCGGGAAAGAGACGGATGATGATTTCTCATGGCTTTCAAGAAGAAAAAAAATATGTAGTCGAGATGATCTTGCAACTGGAAAAGTTTTGTTTAGGAATAAGAATGATTTTCATACTACCTGCAGTTATGTATTCAGTGAGGATGGGAATGTTGGGTGATGGTGGAAGTGCTTCCAGCAATGAAGAAAAAAAGGAGATGCGGTCGAGTTTTAATTGCGCGCTGTAAGTAAAATTAAGGAGAAAAGGGGGAAAGTAGATAAAGAGGATGATGACGACGCTCCTAGTCAACAGTGCATGATGATAAGTTTTTAAAAGAAGGGAGTACATGAATATTCATGGGCTAGGAAAATGTTTGTGTATTTTATTTTCATCTTTGCCGTTTCTTATAGCTCCCACATCGCCGCTCACTAAAGTATATCGCCAGCATTTTATCACACAAATTTTCCGATTTTCTCTGGGAAAAATAGGAAAAGTTGAGCATTGACGATGTTCTCTAAAAAAAGGAAAATTTGTGCATTTCTCCCTTGCCCATTATTCCATATAAAAAATTTTGTATTATTTTTTATTTATTTTATGGATGAGCTCTCTCCACTCACGGTTCACTGTGCAAGCTGACAGACTTGCTATTTGGCTTGGAAGTGAAAATACAATTTTTTTGAGCATTTAGATCGTTGTGGGCAGTGGGAGTGCGATTTTCAAGGTGAAGCTGTAATAAAGAGGAGGAGGAGGTCACACCAAAAAAAATAATTATCATTAATTAGAGCCATATAAATTAAAATGAGATAGTGGAATGGCCTCAAAGCAGCAGGAGGAATTTTTATATATTTTTAGCCGCTGCACTACCAAATTTTTTTTGAGAACTTTTTTTCGGAGCTCGCTCACTAAAAAAAGATGGCATTGAGAAGTGTCGTTATATTTCCTGTAATTGTAGATTTCTCTACTGTGGCGTGTATCCGTTAGCGTAAAAAAAATTAATAGTATTAGATTTTTTTTTCACAATCTCATAATCTGCTTAGTTAAGAAATTCCGGGTTGATGGCACTATAGCACTGACATTAATAGTGTTGCAACATGGCCTTCCTCTTAATATATTTTGGAGCCATATCCCGTCACACGGAAAAGGAGAGAAAGTGGAGAGGAAAAGTAGTCTGATTTCATAAAGGAAAAGATAATTTCTCTTGGATGGCTTCCTCTCGCTGACTTAACTTTTTCATAATATTTGCTATTAACATTATGCATAATTCCACAAATTTTTTTTTATACCTTCCTCTGATAACGTGTAATAGGTGTGTATATTTGTTTGAAGTAATGGGCCTCCATCTCTCCACGTGATCCCTTCTGAGAAAAGCTCCGACTGTCCGGGAAATAAAATAAAAATTCTGTGTGGAGGATGCCTTGTCTCCTCTCCTCTCCTTTTTACCCATTTTCCTGTTATTATTACATCATCGTCATTTCAGCACAGCAAGCTAGCCAGCCACCCATTTGCTGTTTGAAATTAAATATGAAAAAAGTTGGAAATTCACACTTTCCATTTTTTAATTTCCTACGGAAGAGGAAAAAAAGAGAGTGGAGAGCACCCACAAGAAATATATAGATATAGCTCGGCACTCTCTATTTTTTGATGGTAATCTGGAAAAAAGAAAATGAAAAGTTTTTTTTTCTTCTTCTTCTACTTCTTCCACTTGCCCAATATTTTAGAGAGGGGAGTTGATGAGTTGCTCTGAGAGATTTCATTTGCAAGAGATATCTTTACGTGTTGTGATAAGAGAGAGAGGAGCTGGAGAGAAGGGTGTAAAAAGATGAGATGCTCATTTTTTTTATACGCGGATCCTCTCAGGGTGTGCACTAGCCCATTCATACAAATTCTTACTAGTAGATTTATGACAGTTGTGAAATTTTTCGCTTTACTTGGTAAATGTTTAAGAAATTAAAAACTTTGGATAATTAAATCTACGTCAGTGGTACACCCATAAAGCGCTGTAATGTATCCGCCTTCCGTCCTCTGCAGCTCGTCATTCTAATCATATCATCGGAGCACACAGCTTCCCTCATCTCTTCCCTATTCCTTTCTATAAGAAGAAACTAGAAACCAGAAAAAAATAAATAGATAGAGCGACGACGGCTCTTTATTTTTACCCACCATCCCACTATAATTTTTCTTGCCTGCTGCTTAACTACTTTATATGAAATGAGAGGAGCTTATAAGCTTGTTTTGTGTATATATTTTTTGAGGAAAATTAAAAAAAAAGTGTGATGGCGAAAGAGAGAGAGAAAGGGAAGAGGGAGGAAAAAGTGTATTTATAAGAGGAAGGAGAAGAGGACAGTGGAAGAAAGCAAAAATCGGCTGCTTTCCACTTATTTAGTCTCATCGGAGAGAAAGGATCATGAGGCTTGTTCCTTTCCATGAAATGTCATTGGGAACCGACACGCCGGTTTTAATTATTATAAACATGCATACATTTTATGGGATGCAGGATCAACATAAAATACCACTCTCCTCCTTCCACTCTTCCTCCTCCAGCTTGCATTTGATTAGTGTGACACGGCTCAGACGAAAATGCAATTTCAGAGGAAAAGTCAGACTGTGAGCAAAAGCAACCTCCCAACCAGATCACACTTTTCACAGGAAAACTCGGAAAATTCAAAATCTCATCAAATCGCATGATACACACTGTCTCGGGAAAAAAATATTTGGTGGTGCGTCTTACTCTTTTTTACAGTATCCTTTCTCCTCTTCTCCCCTCAATACTACAACTAATCACGCGGATATTTCTTGAGACACGAAATGACACTCACCAAAAAAACTAATACATTTTTGTCCCCTAATACAAGCCGGCGCTCTTCCTCCCAAAAACAATATAATTAAAGCTCACTTTGAAATAAAAATCAATCAAGAAAATAAGACAAAGAATTTTATTTGGTTTTTCAGTCTCCCTCAGAAAATATTTTTTTCTGGAAAACACACAACGAATAAATTTAAAGGTGTACATGGCCATATTGCGATCAACAACCGTCACTGTTTTACTGGAGTTCACTATTACTAACCAGAAAACCACCCTCTCTTGTTTAATCCAGGATCTGGAAAGGGGAAAACGAGTACGGAAAAGAGGAAAAGCGGAGACCAAATCCAGAATGATACAGAGCACGGCATCACCGTGCTCCTGTCACAATAGTGTTAATAAAAATTAAATGAGCTTTCTGCTATTGTCGCGCATTGAGAGCTGCGGCGGACCGAGAAAGTAGAGGAAACAAAGGAATTCTACATTTATTGTGTGCGCTTTTCTGCTCACTACAAGAACAAAATTTTTGAAGGTCTATTGGTCCATTGTTAACTGGAAAGGGTTATAAAAATGTAGTTGGGGTGCAGCAACAAAAAAAGGCCAATACAAAAAACAATTTTGTGTGGGTATTCGATTTTTAAGTAAAAAGCGTTCGGTTCTGGACAGAAAATGATAGTTGAAAAATACGATTTCTCACGAGAGCAGTCCCTCCATTCACAAATGTTTTTGTGGCCTTGTGAATGGAGTGAGGATAGGGTGCACAGTTCATTGTCTGGACTGAGGTTGAATGAGTCGAAAAATACATTTTTTAGAGTCTGACCTCGGTGGATTTAGCCATTTTAAAGAAATATTATGAGTGACTTCCGCTCAAAAAACGCTGAGTTCCTGTTCCTGTCAACGCAAACTGTATTCGACTTTGTCGATGCAAGTTTTTGAATGAGGAATTTTCTAAAAATGATTTTTTGTTCATTTTATTTAGTGAAGCTTTAAATTTTTTGTAATATATAATTTTTCTGGCTGGAAATGGAGGCAGCAAGCAATAAAAATTTTTTTACAAAGGAGAGCATAATAAGCACATCAGTTGCGGATGGACGTGTCCTGGTCACACCATTCAAAGAGCGAACTGATAAAGTCAGTCACTTCCATAATTGGTGCATTATTGAGCACTCCAAAGGAAAAAAAATGAAGGGAGAAGACTCAAATTGGTGACGATAATGGTGACGGTGGTGTGGTGAACAGTCATCATTATGTATTTCCCTGCTTTTCCATCGCTCCATCTCCAATAATAAGCCCATTTCACTTTTTTTATAACTCGCATCATTCCACACTTCCAGAAAAGGAAACGGCCGTGCATGAATGCACTCGAGTGCACGAATATTCTCGGCGTAGCCCATTTTCACTCACCTTCAAGTAAAATGCGTGTACAAATCAGTGGAGCGGAGTGGTAGCCTTCCAGCGATATTGGTAATGAGTCCATATGACAAGTAGAACAATTTGGATTATTGGCTGGCAAAGAAGAAAATGGTAGTTGTTAGGCTAGGTTATGTAGCAGAGCAGTAAACGAATTTTTTTATCAGTCATCCCACAAAGGAAATCAGTAATTGATCGGAAATTATTTTCGATATGCACGAATTTCTCCCACACTCCCAGCAAAAAATAAAAAAAAATACGGAGGGCTGCAGCTAATCAGGTGGAAACCGCATTCACCTCAGCGAACACCTCCGCTTGCTAGAAGCTGTCCAATTTGATACGCGTTTGACGAGCGGAGATGACTTTTTCATTTCTTTTGTCCCCAACTCCCCAACATAAAACAGGGATGATTGCTAAACAACACTTGAACTAATTAAATTGTTAAAATTTACAGATAATGTATTTTCCTAGTTTTTATGGGAAGAAAAACGTTTCACTATCCATTTCAAAGGTGTTAATAATTTTCAATAAAAAAAATATTTCTTTTAACCGCAAATGATGGATTCAGGCTAAAATAAAATTGCTGGCAGACCACAACACTGCCATTTAAACATTGGACTGGAATCTTTCCAAAAATCACTCTCAATTTTACCCCTACCTTCAATCAGCGCACTTTATTACACGTCTGCCGACTAATAATCCTTGAAAAAGGGAAATTGATCAGGCTTTGACCAAAAGAGCAGTAAAACGGCGAATAAACCAGAAATAAAATCATCCATTCGAAATTTACACTTTTTTTTCAGTTTTACATCGAGGTCTGAAAAGTTCGCCTCAAACTCCCACTTTAGTAATACTGGCCTCTGGCAAAACTGTGGTTTTGGGATTGCATATTGCTTAGCAAAAGTCACATACTTTTTTTACCTTTTTGATTACAGCATGCAAGCCTGCGTTTTTTGAGGATTCCACCTTGGAAGGATTCCATAAAAAAACTGTTAATGCCTTTTCTCCATTACTCTAGCCAAGTCATTTTGGTAATCGAAGGGAAATCGGGGAGTAAAAATAATGATCGAGTCTTGGATTTTTATGATGATAGTTGTAAAACTCGACACAGCCAGAGAGTACTTTTTTTTCTTCATTTTTTTGATGGCCAGTCAATAAATCCCACACACATTGATCACCCAGCCTGACCTCGTCGCTTTCGTGAACGAGTCGATAAATTGTAAAAAGAAGAAATTTTTTTAACGCACGCATGCAAATCAAAAGTTATTGATTAGCAAATCACACAGCTTAGGCAAAGAAGCATATACCACCCCAAAAGCGAATAATGTTTTTGTTGTTGTGAGGCTTGTCCTCACACATAAAAAAAAATATATATAATAATTTTCCTCACCAAATAGGCACTTGCTCACGCCAAACGAATCATCGTGTCCATCAATTTCTTTAGCAAAAAAGAATATTCTTTTTGGTGAGGGTGTGCCATTGATTTCTCCGTGTAATTATTATAATAGCCAAGTAATAGTAATACGCAACAAGTTTTTTTTTGCATCGCCACATGCTATTCAGAGCTGGTGCATGTCTGGAATCGTAAAAGCTGACTATCAGCTGGGAACTCATAGATTGACGATAAATCCAATAACGCTCAGGAAAGTATCTCCTTTTCAGATAAAGAAAATAACATTTACTAACTTTTTAAAGCGTATAATTACTATAATTAAAAAATTCTATGGGGTGAGACTCTTATTCTGCCATAACTCCTCTTTTTTAGAGAGTGGGTAATTAACTACGAAAAAAATTAATGTCGCTAGGAAAATCAAAGATCAATGGATAAAGTATTTTCTAAAAAGAAGATGCTTTAGTGACAGCTTCTACGGTATTGAGTTCTCGACTTGTCCGTTTACAGGACCCGACTTCAGTTGATACCGCTTCGCGGTATAATTCGATAGCGCTTTCGTAGAAAAAAAAATCGTTCCGCCGAAACATCTTAATAAGGTTCACTCTCATTTTTTATTGCAAGGCCCTTCTCTCTCCACTGGAGAGGAGGCTGATAAGGGGAAACACATGTCACTTTTGGATCTCCTCACAAAATAACACGCAGTTTTCGGTACGATCATGTTCCAGCATTGGCAAAGTGACAGTGACAGCCATCATCAGCTCTCTACTTTCAACTTTCTTTGCACTGAGCAAGTTATCAGGGTAACCTGATATTTTTTACTTCGTACTGGAGAACACTGCAAGCTATTGTTGGCTGTCATAATGTAGTGCATTTGGAAGAAGAAAAAAAAGGTCAGGAAGAAGGATATCAATTTTTTAAGACAATTTTTTTTACAAATTCTGAAGTTAATAGGGTCCCATTGATATCAGCAGAAATAACCCTTTTCAGTAATCAGTAGCATCTATAGAGAGGACAACCAGAAAATAAAATGTATTTGTTCTAATACAAACAAATTCATTTTTTCTTGGTTTGACTATCAGAACGCAGAGTAGTCCGTAAAAGAGGAATTCCTGTTGCGTATTAATGATCGGAATCCAACCAACTCGGGAAAAGCGTATAGAATAGAGTCGCCTCATAACCAAACAAAAAATTTTCTGTGGCTGGAGTCAATATGCTCATATATTTTTTTGTGCTTCTCCCGACCACCTACTGATTCTAGATTGGACAAGTTGTCTCCGTTTATTTGGTATATCTCTGCGACAAAAAAAAGAGTTTTTTGTGTTGCGAGCGTACTCGTACCTTTTCATTTAAAAACGTCCAAGTATAGTAAGATGACAATAATTATCGTTATATGTCATTAGCCTATCCTCCGCATTATTTTTTTGTGTGGTGCAACTCCACACCGAATTCTGCATCGAGCATGTGGAGAGGATCATATAAATATTTAGTCCAATTTTCCCCCAAAATATTATATCGAGGATTATAAATGTTTCTTTTCTGTGAGCACAATCAAAGCTATGTACTCAACCAGTTCTATTAATGACAGCAGGTGTACACGTAATTACACTTGGCTATGTTTAGCATTGCATTCCTTTGTGAAAGTCCAGCGTTTCCCTTTTCTTTTAAAAAAACGAAATAATTAGTGTCCTGCGAAGGAGCAAAGAAAAAAATGATATTTTATTTCCAAACTATAATATCCAGGAAAAAGCCAGATTTCCATATATTTTTCAAGTGAATAGCTGAGAAAAGAGTGGAGTGAGCGAGAGCTCGGAGATGTGTATCAATTTTCCTTTGAGCACAATTAAAATGCACGGCTACAAATAGGGACAACCCAAAATCAGCATGTGACGGCGACATCAACGAAAAAAACGTAAATATCTTAAAGATTACACTTAAGATTAGTTTAGATAATGTACGGCCTCAGATGCACTATTCTTTTAATAAAATAAAATCTGTTTACTGTTTTTCACTCATTTTTTTATCCTCCACACATTTCAGTCCTTTTCTAATCGCAGAAAGAGATAATTTTTTTAGAGGGATAAGGCAACGCTTTTTTTACAGATGCTAATCACCCGCTTATTATTATTATTATTATTAGCAATATGGGAAGAAGAGCTGATCTCGTCTCAATAGCTGATGGCGTAGACAGAGATGGCGGGGGTAATAACGTGGCATCCACTCTAAAAAAAGTGATCTTTTCTTTACGTGCGTTGTTCCAGCCCGTATCTTAGCCCACAGCTGGGAGTCCTTTCCTCTTTCCTATCGTTTTCTATCCATAAATGGAGTCGATAAATTTTATCTGGAATTATAAGTACGCCATGCAACAACTTGCTCACATTAGGCACGCCGAGCTAGTGTCGCGCACTGTGCACTGTGCAAACAGGAAAAGTGGTAATGCACAGAGGAAGAAATTATGTATCCGAAAGCAATAGAAAAAAAAGATTTTTTTCTTTTTACCATTCCTGGACTCTTATTTTCCCTTCTTCATGGTTTATTGTCATGAAGACGGATCAGAAAGTAATGCACCACTTATTACTTACCTACTCAACAACAAAAAAAAGATGCAATAAAGTATTGTCATGGAATGGAGCGAAAAGAGATGGAAAATTCCAGCCGGCTTTCAGTATCCGATCTGGAGAGAGAGAGAGAGACAGAAAAAGCAAAAGATTTACTTTCCCAATGTAATTTTTTTTTCGTGCGTGTGGATATATTTAAGGAGGAAAAATAAGGAGCGAGGACCCCCTCGTGCCATCAGGCAATAGCGAAACTTAAATATGTTGAAACATTATTATTATTATTGCATCATGTGCTATGAATTAGCTCGTGTGGCTTGTTCCGAGCAAAGTGGGAAACGATAGAAGGAAAGAAAAAAAGGATTTCAGGGGAAAACTGATGAGCTCGTTTATTTTTGTAGGAAAAAAAAATATCATTTTCTATTTGTTTAAAATGGCCATTGTGTTTTTAGAGTGGAACTCGTTTTTAATGCTTGTAGCCAATAATAGTGTAGATTTTTTGGAGGAGAGACAGAGACAGAGAGAGAGAGAGGAGGAAAAAATGCGGATTTTTTTTGGAGAACACTGGACAATTGATACTTGCGGGGAGACCAGAAGAGGATGCGTATCGCCACCACCATGTGAGGTGATGCAGTTAAAGATTAATCCAGTGAGAAATGTATACTTTTTTTGGTGGTATGGTTTTTAACCAGAAAATGCATAAAACACGATGCATTCCTGTTTTACAGTGTGCACTGATGACGGCGAACTGATGAGCAGCTTAATTAAGCACTTACACTCTTATCTTTTACATTGTTATGGAAAAATGGCTGCGAACCATTTCCCTCTATTGGAAGAGTGCATATAAAAAGGGCGCTATTTAGAAATCTGGGGAGGTGCATTATTTCCCTCCGGAGATAAAATTATTAAGGATTTTATTTCCTTCGAAATTTTGTACTGATTATGTCGATTGATTTATTCTGCAAGTCTTCTAAGAGGGTCTGCTTTTTTTTGGCGATCGTATGGCGTTGAAAGTGTGGTGCCATTGACAGGTATTGCAAGGAGATAAAAGAGCGTTCCCCTTTTATCGGCTGTCTTCAAAGTAATCAAACGATTTTTTAATGGGGGTGTAAGCATAAAGTACATGGAACGGCCCACACGTAAAAAATATATATTTTTTATTTATTTTGGAGACACTAGTGAAAAAAATAATGGGTGAGGTCAAATAAATTTTATTATTCTTTCAAGCTCGATGTGATTGCGATACGTAATCACATCACACAAGAGGAGTACATATGATGCGAAGTGAATAGGAAACCAGCCAAAATAAAATGTTGAGAGCTCTTTTTTAGCAGCCCGTCCTCTTTCAACATTTTTTTTTCCAGGGTGACAATCAGAAGAAAAAAGCTGTGACAAGTCGGAATTGATTTAACGCTGTGAAAAGCGATTCAATGTTTACCTGAGTTTGGAGCACGCACTTACACTCAGCAAAACATTGTCATCACGATGCCATAAATTACATATCAAGAAGGTATCCTTAACTGATACTCTTCTTTATTTTTTTTTTCTTGGCTCTCTCCCACGACGTGTCCCTTCACAGAGCAGACACCACAACAATCATCTGAGGACGAGAAAAGTGATAAATCCGGATAAAGACAGCAGCCCACAACAATAATAGGGTATTGACGCTCGCTTTTTTTTATTTCGCCTCTCCTCCACCTCATATAATAAACAGCTTACAAACTCAGATGGAAGAACACCCGGTCTGCTGAGGAAAGTGAGGTGCACTTCTCCTCGAAAATAAAAAAAAAGTCTTCAGCAAAATGGAGAAGGTGGGTAGGACGAGCTTTATGGCTTTTAGTGGCGAGTGTACAAAAAAAACCTTTAAAATTTTTTTGTCTTTTTGAATGGGCCAAAAGAGGCACTAAAAAGTGCAACACATAAATCTTATTGTTTGTGTGTGCGTCTCCATTCCCAATAAATGAATATTTGAGAGAAGCCACAGAAAAGACGTAAAGCAGTCTTTCTTAGATATTGGACTGGGAGGAGTGAGCTTTTAAAAAAAGAGTATGTTCTATTCTTCCCTCACCCCATTGTCAACATCTTTCATATTGACAGCGCAACGACAGATAGATATATGGGGACAAGAAACCGAGGCTGCGATAAATTAACTTTAAAAAATCTTGTGGAAGAAGACACGCGTCACCACCTCACGACCTCCTGACAGAACACACTTTGTTCTTGGGGGCACCAATCGGCAATTTTTTTTCTCCGAGATATCAATTGCTTTATCACGAGCCCTATGGCTTTCCTTTATCGTCACTGTCAGATATTTCCACCAGTGCAGTCTTTCCACACAGTTCGGGAATATTGATGAGCCCAAAGAAATAAAAAATAAAAGTGATGATGGGACTTTTGGCTCCGACACATGCTTTTTTTACTGTGGCAAATAAAAAAAGGAGTGTAAAAAAAGTTCTCTGTTTGGCAGTTAAAGAAATAAATTATTGCCGTACAAGGCACAGCACTAGTGCTCTCTCGTTTTTTTATTACACCGAATATAAATGAATGGAATTAGCCCAATTGAAGCGAAACCGAAAATGAGGATGCCATCGCTGGTGACTGGATAGTGGTGATGGTGAGTCCATGTCCATTTCTATTTTTACGAGCTCCCCCGCCACTAAAACTTTCAATAAGATGATCTACCTAAACAAGATCATTTTTTAGAGTTTGCTGAGATACTTAAAAAACTGAAAAAAGGAATGTTGAGGACAATACCAAAAATACGCTCCGATACTCATTCTCGGATAACAACTCTTTTTCTTAATGGCTCAATAATAATGAGACAGATTTTAAAGGTACATCTCACAGCCAAAGCGCAATATTTCACTGTGCTCGAACAACTGATGAACTCAACGCCACTCCTATTTTACGCTGATAGAGAAAAAATATTATTTTAAGTGAAGTGATTTTTATTGCAGGATCCACTCAAACAACTCAATTTGGTTAGTGGAAAATGCCAACATTCAGCTTCCCATTCTTCACTTTGAGACTGGCTAATTGCAATTTTCTTTGTAAAGGTGAGCAAGTTGGAGAAAATCGTGCCTCTGGACGTCTGAAGCTGGAAAGGGAAAAAAATGAGCCGTGCAACTTTTTTTTTTCATGTACCTCAACTCTCGGCTAAGGCACTCTTTTCATTTCATGGTTGAAGTAAAAAAGGACGCCGATTTGAAGATGGACTAAGAAGAGGAGAAGGCGTGCAGGAAAAAAAACGAATGTGGGCCACCCGTGATTTCCCTTGTAAGAAGGGAAAAGCACGTGCCGATGGACAGTTCACGATTGAGTTGTATTGAACTAGATAAGTGCTTATTGTTATTGCCTCGGTTGATTGCTAGATGAATGGGGCACTAAATGATTCACTAAATGGGAGATTTACGGGAATGGGTGAAGTTGTCTGAGAGCTGTTTCGTGTTTATGTTGCCATCACTGAAAACACGCATTCCCTTGTATAAGCTGCATTCACAAAGTGCAATTATTTCGCGGGTGGTAGGAAATAAAACGGCTCTCTTCTCTTTTCGTAAACATAGCACAAAGCAGTCTCTCCACTTCAAAAAAAAAGCTCCGTTTAAAAAGAACATAGCGGCTTCGAAGTGTAACAGAATAGCCTTTCAAAATTAATTCTCTTTTCCCTGAAAAGTAAAGATTTTTTAGCTCGCTCTTCAGACAAAAAGGTGTTTTTAGCTCTCACTCGAAATGAATTCCGACAGCTCATTTATCATAATAGGTGACTGCTATCAGGCAAAATATAAAAAAAAACATTTTTATGGAATTTGATATCCCAAAATATTATATTTTCTTCTTTTCTAGGAAGGACATTGATTTACACCAGAGGATTTTTTTTCGGTGTTTAAACCCCACAAAAATTTAATAAATCTATTATATATGCACATTCTAAATTTCTAAAGTAAATTTAAATTTAAGCGTCTAAAATTCACAGCCCATCATAAAGATGAAACTCGAGAAAAAGACGATCGCACATTTTTGTATATATTCATAATTCCAATGGTGAAATTGGATTGGTTTAGAAAAAAATATGCGTTCCTTTTCCTGGCAATGCTGCTGAGCCAGATGACACGGAACAGAGTGTATTTTATCTACTTATGGTTTTCCCTGTCGGTCAGGTAGGTTTTCATGAAAAGAATAAATCTGGTGGTCAACAGGAAAATTTATTGCCTATGTGGCATGAATAATCGAATGAGATAAAGTGATTTTCAGAGGAGGAGAGAATGGCCAACAAGTGGTGGTGGTGGTGTTTGTGGGGGAATCAACTTTACGATTAAACTGGCTACTCCTTTTCCTCAACTTACACTTGTACGGCCAATAACAATACTGATCCGTGGCATTTTCCACAGGTGGAAAAAAGCTAAAAGCTCACTGCTCCTCTTTTCTATGAGTGCTCACTCATTTCATTTTCTGCCTTAAATACTTTTACTCCTCCACCGGAGTTTCGTTTTTGGTTGAACAATGCATAAAAAAATTTACGTAATCCTTTCTCAATTATTCCGGCTGAGCTTAAAGTATTCCACCAAGCCTATACACATTTTCGGTATTGTTGTGCTGCGGGGTTTGCACGTAAACATATTAAATATTTAAAGGAGAGCTTATAAAAGCGATTAATGCAGTAAGTTATATCTTTTCACGATTTGTACTTCTGCCATTTCTTCTGCTCAACAAAAAAAATTGTTTAAAAAAACGGGAATTATAGCTAGGGAAAAGGTGACGCCATCATAAGCACTATATCGTATCAATAGGACAAAACTGAAAAATGCAGCAGTGAATTAATTTTATTTTTTATTTTTCGGAGAAAAATAAATAGTCAATGTCATATATCAAGCTCCTATGCTTATTGTTGAGGACAATGAAATTGTAAGATGGGATATTTGAGGAGGGGACACGCCATAAAAACTATGAATTAAAAGATTAACAATTTTTTCGTAGATTTGGAGGCATCTCCTTTTCTCCCAACCAGTTTCAAAATTGGAGGCACAAACTCAATTTATATTATATTTTTAGGATTTTTTTGGTATTGACTTTTCATCCGGACTGGCGAGAAGTTAGAAATGACTAGTTTTTGATTGGTGGCTGGTTTCCCGAGAGAAGAGCTGGTTGCTCCACCGGCAACTTTGGAGTGATACTAATGTGATCACCGCAGTAGCATTTTTTATTGTTATTATTGCCACGAAAACTGCACACTTTGGCAGGATCAACGAGGGCTTAGCACATCACCAGAAATCTATAGAGTACTTAAGTATTTATAAACAGGTATCGTTACGGAATGTTAGTGGTGGTGGAAGAGAGAAAACGAGAGAGTCGCAGTGTACATCGCTCGGAATAAATGCCACACTGACAAAAACATCAAAATGGTCCAAGTAGTAATAACAATAATCATAAAAGTAATAATCATGAGCATTATAATATTCAATGGGCAGAGTAATCGAGAGAGCTCTTCTCATCTTACTTAGCTTCCTTTGATTGCCTCCTTGAATGGATTCCTTTCCCATTTCGAAGAAATCGCTTTTTTCACCTTTACTAAGTCCGGAATATTAAATGTAAAAAAAATGTGGACTGGCAAAGCAAAAGGTGAGCAGTTTTTTTTAAAGGAGCTAAAATATAGAGAGAAAAGAGCTTATGCCCATTTTCTCTCTCTCTCTCCGCTCGCAACAATCACTCTTTGGGGAAGGGGTAATGAATCAGCTACGGAGAGTACCAGTACGAGCTTGTAATTGCAGCAGTATATCAGTTTCGTATGGAATTGCTCTTCCTTTGTGGGCAGCCTCTCGAGACAGTTTGAATTTTCTTAAATATTATTATTGTTATTATCCTTCCTATTGAAGTCATGACACTCTCCATTGTACGGAACTAATCTACGTCCAAAACTTATGTATAAAAATGTGGAGAGCAAAATCACTATCAAAAAAGCATAATAATATGAGCCACTAGTGGCTGCTCAGAATATTCGAGTAGCTCAGCTAACTAACTTGAATGAGTATAATTTTTAAAAAAAAGTTATAAAGAAAAAAAATATTTATACGGGGTATATAGACTCCCATGATAAAAATGTTATTAAGGAGGTTAATATTTGAGAAAGAGTAAAATATGAAAAAAAGTAGAAAAAAAGAATCTTAGAAATATTTTTTTTGAGGTTGGCTTTTGAGCTGAAAACTGACTGAGTATGAGAGGAGAAATGGACAGCAAGAGAAAGAGAAAGACGAAATGGAGAGAGAGAGAGAGAGAGAGAGAGAGAGAAACCATTTTATACGAAATAAATCAATGGGGATTTATTTTAAAAACACAATCTGTATTGTTAATCAGTGGCGATAAATCTGTCAAATGAATGTTGGAATGCCGTACTTTTGTAAGTTGATACATGGACACATCGAGCATATGGATAAGAAAATATTTTTTTTCTGGTGAGAGCTCTTCTCTTCTCTCTCTTTTCGTCTTCAGAGCATCTTAGAAAACTGATAGGAAAAAGGAGAAACGAATCCATGACAAGGGTCAACTCTGCGGGATGTCGCCGTTGATAAAAAACGCGTAATCCCAATCCTCCTACGTTTTTCTTCACTTCCCACATACTCTATAACCACAGCACTAGCACTGCAACCACTGGCCACTTGCAGTAAACAGCTAGGAAGAATAAACACCTTTTCGGACACAAAAGGAATGGACGTAAATGAGCAGCGGATGTAGGCTCCTCTGCTGCTAACCTCTCTCCTAATAGCTGATTGCACTCACTTTCCCAGCGAAAAGCCATTTCTCATAAAGATTGGAATTCAATTCACTAGTAAAAGAGTAGAAATTAAAATGCTCAGTATACTATGCCTACATTAGAAAGCTACAAAAAGGGAAGAATTCTAATTTCCAATTTTTTTTTGCCGATGAAGCTCTCTTCTCGGTGCCTAATAAATGCAATTTTTTAAACAACATCAAAGCTAGTTTTCAAAGGAGTAATTGCAATACCAACCTTATTATATTTTTTTCTGCTCTTTAGGACATCTACCCATATGGATAGGGAGTAAGACATGCGAGCACTAAAATAAAGATTTTTTTTTATATATATTGGAGGAGAGCACTTAGAAATTTACACAAGTGCAAGAAAAACGATCAACGATCCCAATAAAATAGCGCCTCCAACTATATTATCCGCATCCATAATGAGAGAGAAAATTATAATTGCTATCCCGTCGTGGCTGCTACATATAAGCCAGTGCAGGCAATCAACTCTTTCGAGACAATGAGCAATTTCAACGGCACTATGATTTCCACACCGAAAAAAGATATTAATTCATTGTTGAGAGTGCAATCCGCATCGAGAGCGATGTGGATCGGTCCTTGTGAAGAGAACCAATTTTATTTAAGGAAGGCCACATATGTCTACTAGTTTTTCCTCTCTGATTGAAAATATATATCTGGGAAGGGTTGGCTCACAAGCTAAAAAAAATAAAAATCGGAATAGCAATTAAAACTGATATGGATTTAAAGGACAAATCGGGTGGATTACAGAGAACATAAAAAAGGAAACGCTCCGCTTTCCATTTGAAGTACTGCTCGTGAAAAGAACATTACGATCCTATCTGCTCCGGCTGATTCTCATAAAACAATCAAAAACTCCTGAGAAAACGCTGAGAGCTCTTGCAGTGAAAATAGCTGAGGAAGTTCAATAAAATTAGTCGGAGCGTATATATCTGTGGGGGCATATATGTAGCTTCTCTCCTCTCATCTTTTTTTTTCGTTTGTATCAGCTTGCATCGCAAGTCATTAGCCCGATTTATTTATTGCAATGGCTTTTTCGAAAGTCGTTAGATTCAGGTATTGATACCTATCTGCCCTTACCGAAGAAAAAAAGAGGAAATGCAGAAAAGCCACTCACTAAAAAATATATTTATCCACAGCCGCATAACCAAAAAAATGAGATTCTTTTAAATGACAAACATCTCAATTTAGTCTGCTTACTTTGGATATCTCAAGACTAAAATTTATTAACAGATTTTTTCTACCCACTCATTAAATATGGAAGAAGGCTGTGCGGGAAAAAAAAGGTTGACATATTTTTCATTGTCGGCTAATGAAAAAAAGTGTAATAATAATTCTCTGTGGCTTAATAGAAATGTGCTTCACTGAAAAAAATCCCACAGCCAAAGTATAGCAGGGCTACCGTCGAGAATAAAAAATTGCTGGCTATTTTTAATCTTAATATTCGATCAAGATTAGTGCCCACGAAATAAAAATAATGGCATTGTTTTGTTAAATGAACCAGTCCGCAGTAGAGCATAATATCGAGGACTACCCAAGAAAAAAATAATATTTATGGAGGAGATGCCAAGTTTATATGCGTTTTCAATTAGCAATTAACTTCTCATTCGATTTACTGCAGCAGTAAACAGTTTAAAAAATATTCGGATTGAAGAAGTTGCTATTGCCTCGTATTTACAGAAGAGCTAAAAAAAATTGTGCGGATGTGGCAAACAGGCTCTGGCGAGCAATTTAAAAGCAAAAAGTTGAAGGAAATATAGTAAGGTTGGTCAGTGCCGGAATACCTTGGCGCGGATGCTCTCGAGTGGGTGATCATTTCACTGGTGTAGTTGGTCAATCTTGTTACGGCAACTTTTGTCTCCCACTCATTCAGCACGTTCCTCCTGTGAATAGAGAAGAAAACAAGTTTTTTTTATATATAAACTGCTTAATCATTCTTTACTGTGTGGGGATAAGCGCGGGGTATTTTGAGATGAAATTTTTGATTTGGTGCGATTACGATTTCACAGCAACAATTTGTGGACGTGGTTATAGTCTCCAATTACTTCCAATTGGCACTTTATTTCCTGGTAAATGCTTGATAGGCTGCTCACATATTTCCGGAAGCAATACTATAATATCGTAAATAGCGTGGGACGTATGGAAAAAGGAGTAGTGCAAAATATGCGAAATAATAATAATAATAAAAAAGTGCTCTTCCGAAATGAAAAGAATTGCCTGGAGAAGTGGTAAAAAGCCGAAATTTCTTTAAAAGGATGAATACATCCGAAAGAGAAGCAAAAAAATGCTTCAATTTGATGATAAATGTCTCCATTCCGTGTACTCTCCCATTTATAAACATCCTTTTGGCTCAGAGTCAGCTCGTCTCCATCTCATTTCTCATCGTCTTACGTCTCCGCGCCTTTCCCCTTTAAATCCTCAATTTTCAATATATCATAAAATGATCCGTAAATATTTAAAGTAGCCTCCTTTTTTTATATCCCCTCCCACAGACTTCCCTTTCCCCCTCTTTTTTTTCTACAAATGCAAATGCTCCCAATCTCTACTATTGTTCTGGAATAGAAACATTATTACAATTCACTCCACATAAGAGCAATAATGCACCACTATACCACCAGGAAAAATATATATTTTTTCTTGAGCTGACTGACTGTGAGTGAGAGAGCCTCTCTTAAAAAATGAAAACAGTTCGGTTTAGTCCACAAAAAAATAAGGAGCTACGCGGGCGACATACCGCATCACATCACTTCTTCTTAGGATGATCCCTTCTTCATGGGATTTTGAAATTTGAACGATGACAATCAGCCAGTATAACTGCATGAAAGGAAAAGGCGAGCAGTGTACACACCGATAAAAAAATGACAGTCGAGACTGACAAAAAAACGATATCGAAAAGGAAGCTCTCTCCCTCTCTCTCACATACCAAAATCTACTTTTTTTATTTTTTGGGACTGCCAACTGCAAAAAAAAATTGTAGAGAGGAAGCTACTGTACAATTTACATTTGATTCTGTGTAAAAAATATTATAGGTGCGTATGAAATGATTGCTGTAGCGAACTAGCGAGTGTGTTTTTTTTCGTCCACAAAAAATATATATTTTCTAGGATTGGAGTGTGTAGTGTGCGGGATATTAAAGGGGAGCTTATAGCGAAACGCACGAAAAAGTAAATGGTCGGAGGTATTAGAGCTTAAGCCATACTTATAGGTTTAGATTTCGCGGGAAATGTCGTGAATGTCAGATGCACGTAATAAATATGACTACAGGAAAATAAAAGAAAAAAACCCTTTTTTCGCTGTTGTTTGGGTCTCCGGTGTTGAAATGATTGCAGCAGCGACTCCTCTTACAGAAATAAGTCCAGTTCTTTGGGTAATATTTGGTAGGTTCTTTACCTCGTTTTTGTTACGCAACTTGGAAAAAAATTATCCCAATTGGGACTCCATCTCTATTATTTAGCAATAGCTCGTATAACTTGTAAACATTTGCGTTATTTTTTGTATGAAATCAATAAGCGGAGTGTGTTACCATAGTATGGAAATCTTGCAATAAAACTTTGTATTTTTATTACGGTATAATGCCCACTATTTTTTAAAAAAACGATCCGATTTTTTTTCTTATTCTTCTCGGAAGGTATATCTTCCATCTCCAACAATTTAGATCAAGGGCAATAAAACGAGGGGAAGGAGGGGAAAAAAGGAAAAAAAATATATTTTTATTCTCCCCGACTCATCATAAACACCGTGTCCGTCTGGTAAAGTGACAGTGACAGTAATAACAATATTTTCCATAGTCGAACACATTTCTCCACAGCATTTTTGAATAGAGACGAAAACTATTTTACATGCAGAACAAAAAACGGCGGGATATGCTTTTCCCGGAGAAAAATATATTTATAAAAAATATTTTCCGCGCCTAGTATAACTCTCCCTACTCCGTACATTTTTTTTCTCTTCATGGATTATTACTTTTCACAGAAGGAAGAAATAAGTTCCTTTTTGTGACTGCTCCAGATGAGAATGAATTTCTTACGCACTTCCCGTCCTTCACTTTTCCAAGGAAAGGGTGATGTTTTGCAACGCACAGCAAACAAGCTGAGCTTTTCTCTAAAAAAAACTTGCAAATGGCTAATAGCGTGAAGAGGCAAAATTTGGAACTCTTTTTTCCCTTTTGTTTCCCATTTTCCGTTTCACTTTTGCACCCTTCATTACTTCCACAAAAATAGATATTCAGTTTTTTCATCCCCTTTCAATAGAGCTTCGATGGTATATTGGAAAGAGATAAAAACAATCTTTTAAAATCCCTCTTCAAAGGCGCCGCATTATTATTAGCAATATAATAGGCGCTATTGTTTCACTTATCGTCAGCGCTCTTTTTTGCCACTTTCCGGAAAAATTATTGAAAAGGTAGTGGGGATCATTGTGGGAGTAAGGAAACGCTCTTGATTCTACCTAATGGGCGTAATTTTGGCTTCGTTTGCTTTCCTTTTTATTTTTTTGTGTGATTCAGAACCGCCGCCTTTTATAGAAGCATAAGCTCCATCACACTTTATAGAGATAAATGAGGAAAGGAATATTTGACGAAATATTGTAATAATAACGCTCCTTAACAAGTGTTGACTATTGTCACAAGTCAGAAGAAAAAAAAGGAGAAGGATAATAATAATAACTTGGGAAAAAATGACATTTGTTGTTGCGGTTTCCACTTTTTTTATCCAGATCCATTCTCGGAGTGTGAATAGAGAGAAAAAAAATTGTTCATTTTCGCCGTAGTACAATAAAAAGACGGAGAAATTGATGAAAACCTATTTATCAGGATTATATATTACCATTTTTTTCAGAGAGAGGCAGCCGTAGGAAGGAAGTGAGAAAAAAAATGTTATTTTTTTGAGAAGTGAAGGCAAGAGAAAGGAGCCGAGTCATTTTCCCCATTTTTTAGTTATTGTTAAGCGAGAAAATAAAAAGGAATAAAGCGTCAAGACGCAAATCTATTATTATTATTGCGGTTATTGCCGCTTTTTTTCTCTTTCTCTGCCATTTCTTCAAAAACATTTCAATACAGAGACATTCACATTACTCCCGCTACTATACTATATCCGCCCATTATTATTTTTTATTCGGAGTGGGACAAGCAGGCTGCTCGAGGAGGGAAGCACATCGATAAATTTAAATGCGCTACTGCACACAAAAATATATTTATGGAAGGGCCATACCATTAGCTGGAGAGTTTTGGAGAGATATATGTGTTCTTGCATAGAATATGAGTGTCATCAACTCAAAAAAACATATCTCCATTTTTATACCCAATTCCAGCTACAAAAAAATAACTGTGTACTGAGTGAAAAGTGAGTTTGAAAAGTTTCCATTTGAGAAAGTGTCGGGGAAAAAGAGGTATAAACAGAGAAATCAAAACATTAGAGCTTTAAAAAAATGGGGAACTCATCACCTCCTTTTTTTATTTCGCGCCGAAAAAAAATGTCGTATAGCTTTCTCTTAGTGATATATGATCTAATCCCCTGGTGGCTTCCCTTCAGTGAGAAAAAGGAACTTTATAAGCCAGTAAATCTAGAAAAGGAGCGCGTCGGTGTATTTATGCACTCACATGATGCATATGGATTCAAATCACTCCCGTAAAAAATATGGAAACGGAGCTGGCATTAAAACTATATCATTTTCTTTCAAGTTTTTTTTACAGGGGAAAAAGGGAGGTTTGCTGGGAAGAGATGGGAAGAAGAGTGCGGAGCTGTACATATGTATATATATTTTAGCACTGCTACAAAAATCCTAACTTATTTTTTTTCTTTTTGACTCATTCGGGTATAAAGTGAGCAGCTATCACTTTGCAGTCAGGATATCAGCCAAAATAAAATATATAAAAAAAATCTTCAAAGGGTTTCTCAAAAAAGGTAGGATGTCGTCAAAAGCTATCGTTTTTATTTATTATAATGCTCACATATCCACCCGGTTTCGATCCACTGACACTTTCTTTTCTTCTGCTCACGTATTTATTATTAATGTGAGCTCTCCCGCCACACATCTTCTCCCTTGCCCGCTATCAGCAAAAAAAATATACATATACAGAGTTTGCATAGTTGTTCAGAGGAAGAAAGAAAGAGCCGACACGGTTACAATATTTTTTTTGTGTGCGTGCATAATTCCCGATGCAAAAAGTCAAAGTGAAGCCATTCTCATTTTACTCTGGATCTCTTCCCGTCCTCCATATAGAGTCTCCTTGGGAGGAGAGCGGAGCGGGAAAAAAGAAGGAGTAAAAATACGGGAGAAAAACAGTTTCTGATAAATCATTATATTACTGTCACGGAAGTGGAGTCAAAGAGGATTTGGGATTTCCATAAATTGTTATTTCCCATTTGAATGTGTCCTTTCCGGGATGTGAGTGGATGGGAAAGGGAAAGTGCTACAATTTAGTGCTGTATTATTCATGCATAGTTTTATATGCCAATTGAAGTTTTTCCCGGGTATTGCATAATAATGAAAGTTTAAAGTGTGCGGAGAAGTGAGGCAGGAGAGCATGTAATAATGACTAATGATGATGGCTCCAGGAGGAGAAAGCTATGGAAAAGGGAGTGCGGAAGAGTGTGCAAGTTGCCACCTTTGGAAAATGGAGCTGGAAAGGAAGAAGAAGAAGAGAAAGAGGGAAAAGGAGGAGAAGTAGTATTTATCCTGTAAAAAAAGAAAGTTGAGAGAATAAGGTAGAAAAGTAGCAAATGGTCCGCATTATTAGCCATCCCGAAATTTGAAAGAGGAGTTGTGGTATTTAAGTAAACAATATTTAAAAATAAGGTGAAATTAGTGACGCCGTTTGGGAGAAGGTGAGTATTGAAAAGAGCAACTTTTGCGTTTCGCAGTAAAGGAGCTGGCCGTAGCTGTAGCCCGCATGTTTTTAATGTGTATAAGAAAGTCATTCCGGAGAGAGGAACATGGCTGAGAGAACAATAAATCTGGAGAACAGGAGGAGGAGAAATACGGAATGAGTTCTTTCTCAATTTCACAACTGTGTAAAGAAGTTTCAGCTCGTTTTTGGTTTGATTTGGTGCGTAGTCATAGTGCATGTTTAATTGCTGGTAGCGCTGCTGGGAGAGGCAGCCAGAGAAAGAGAAAAGCAAGGAAAAGTAAAAAGGAGAGCCGTCGGCTTTTCGAGAAACTTTGAGCAGAAATTCATTGGACAGGAGTGTGGCGAATAAAGTGTATAAAACTGTCTTTCCTCGCTGTTGCCTCCACTCAAGTGCTCCTTTTCTGGTTTCACCCAAAATTTAAGGGCTTTCAACAGGGGCGAATATCGAAAGATTTAGGTTTTCTTGAAAGGAAATGCAAAAAGTTTTTTTTTTTCGCTGAGGCAGAGGCAAACAAGAAAAGTAATAATATGTATAGGGAACAAGCGGAAACACTTGTGTACCACTTTTCCCTTTTTCTTCTCCCTTCTTCTTCTTCTCCACTCTCTTCTCCTATTATACTCCTACAGGGACAGCCGTACCAAAAAAAGGATGATGACAGAAACACCGGAAAGGGAGAAAATCTCACAATAAGGGAGGGAAAAGCTGTACACAGCCTTTTTAGTCCTATACCCACCAAATATATAGAAAGAGCTCCGTGTGCCACTCCATAAATGGAATAGTCAATAGCCAGACTACATTTTGTAATGAGTGAGCCCACTTAAAAAATAGAGAAAAAAATATATATTTTGGAGGAAGGAGCTCGAGCCGCGGACAGAAGTAGACTCACATACCTATAAACATCTTTATTTATCCTGGCCCCTACTCACTCACCAACAATAAGAGTGATTTTGGGCGAAAATATATATATTTTCCTGCAGCATCATCATCATCACAGCCGTTTTCTTTACTCGAGTAGAAACTACTTTTTGGAGAAAAGAAGGGAAAAAATACTATTATTTCGGCAATCACCACCGCCACTATCAGCAGAACGGGAGAAGACACAAGAAGAGAGCGGAGCAGTGCGCCTCTGTGGTCAAAACCATTAATGGTTTGCTTCTTTTTAAAAGCATTTGACTATTTCGGAAACAATATCGACTTTGGCTTTCCACATAATTCTTTATATGTGCAAGGCTGAAGCACGAAGTGTGGAAAGGAGCACACTCAGTTACTTAACGGAAAGGAGAAAATGATTTTACTCTCTCTCTCTCTTCATTTTAGACAATGTGCAATTTGCTTTCTCCCTTTTTCATCTCTCTCTCTCTCTTGCGTGCTTACACTCCTTCCTTTTATTAGTTTGTCTTGGAGTAAACAGCCCCGCACAGAAAATGCTTAATGCCTGTTGTCCTTTTTATTTTTCCCTGCTATTGTGCAACCATGTTTGTGCAGTTTTCTCGAGATCTCTATTTCCCTCATTTCTGGAGCCGTCACCATTGTTGGAAACCATAAATTCTAAAGCTCTTATCGGATTCAGATGCTTTCTCCTCTCAGTTTACGAAATTTAATCCAGTTCGCTACGATTGTTTTTTTTTCGGGGAAAATAGAGAGGAAGCATAGAGGCTTGTGTAGAGAGATACTTTTATTCCACGAAAAAAAATGCATAAAGAAAAGACGGTTTTTCGACAGCACATAAAATTGATGTGAGTCCACACTAATAAAGAAAATGACCGGAGATGGGATACCAAACAGGAGAAAAACCAATGGCGGGATAAAATAAAATGGATTTTAATCTCCTTCCGAAAATGGAAAGGATATATGGAAAAGCAAGCTGCTTTTATCTAATGGCGATATAGCAACTCTCTCAATCACAGTCCAAATAATAAATTCGTCATCTTTTGCTCCCTAAAAAAGTGTAAGTGAAGAGGAAAGACAGCAAAAAAAACTGTTTTTTGAGGACACCCACACAACACTTCCCGATCGCAGAAATGTTAATGAGAAGCTATGCTCAGCTAGAAAAAAGGGAAGTTTGCATATTTAAAAAGTTGCGAAATGATCCGCTATTTTATCTCATTAAATGAGTCATGTGTGCTCAGAGCGGAAAGAGAAAGCTGAGTATTTTGATGATGGTGTGTGTACATCGGATGAAAAGGGAAGAAGGGTATGTGTAGGGCCCGGTCTATATAGAGCGGGAATTTTTGTGGGGCTGTGTTATCGTGAAAAATCATCAAAGAAAAGGAGTATCAAAATGAATGTTGGTGGCGTTCAGAGGCGAAATGAGAGTAGTTTTAAGGAGAAGCACTTTTCCACTTTTTTGTTTTTTTGTGCTCTGTGTAAAATTTCGCTGTGAAATGGTCTGTTGGTAAAGAAGTGAGGCATTTCATCACTTCAAAAGGATATCTTTCTTGTTTCCTTTCTTTTTTCAGATTCCACTTTCTTCTCCCTTTCTTCAGATGAAATGATCTCCCTGATGGTGATTACGATGCGAGAGAGAGAGAGAGAGGGAGAGAGCTTAGGAAAACACGAATTTGCTTACTCATTTCGAGAGAAGGCCTGATAGCATCATCACCACCACCACTATGGCGTCCACTCCTCTGAAAGAAGAATCACAACAATTTGGAGCATCCAAAACTCATTCAGCTCAATACGGAATTTTCCCTTTGTGTGAGTGCGGATAAGGACGGATGGTATAACGGAGATATATGTAGTTAGAGAATGATAAAAACTTTGAAATTTTAGGATACGCACGTATTAGAGTAGAAAAGTTATTTTTTTTCTAGAGAAAAAGGGAAAAGGAGGAAAAAGAGTGATAAGGCACAACTGCAAAATTTTCTCTCTGTGAAGAAAGAGAGCAGTCTCGTCAGAGACCAAAAAACGAGAGTACTAGAAATAATTAAACGAACAAAAATTCTTCTTTCTCTCTCTCTCTCTATTTCCTCTTTATTATTTCATCCCTCCTTCTTTTCTCTCATTTGAGCTAAATCAAAGGAAATAAATTGTATAAATTTGTCTGTTGTTTTTCCAGTTTTTTTTCTCCTTTTTCTCTTCTCTCCCTTTCTCTCCAATTGCTTCCCTTTTTGCTCCTGTTTGAAAATGAGATTTCTGATTCCAACAAAAAAAAATTTTATATATGGAACTGCGCCGTCTTAGATAGTCTCCCATTTCACCATTAAAAATATCTAAAGCTGGGCTGGATACTCGAGTAATGATAGTCATCATTTTGTTGGCTCTCCGAATTATTAGCGCAGTAAAATAGCACATGAATTAGAAAAATGCTCAAAATAAACTTTTCGTCCGCCAAATTGAAAGTTTAAATGGATAAAAGCAGAAAAGAAAAGAGAAGAGTTTAGCTCCTTCTCCTCTTCTTTAGAGAGTACCTCTTTTCTGGTGTGAAATGCAAGGCACAGCAGTTGAGTAGACAGCCCGTCTTAAAATTATCAACTGCTCCGCTTCTACAGTACTACTCCTGACATCTGTTACTCTTCCGGAGAGGAGTGCTTCAAGCTGAGCTAGTGCTTGCTAAAACCAGAAAAAAAACAATGTCTTGCATTCCCCCATATCAAACCTCTCTTTACTTCTCCTCCAAAATATAATTACCTACTTGAATATCAACTCTAGCTACAACTTCAGCAATAATTTTGCATTTACTACCCTAAGTTATATCGGCAACCCAAAAAAAACTTCCAATAAGCAGATGATTGCACATTGAGCACGGAAAATAGTAGAAAATGGGAGGCCCCGCACTATGGTTTCTGAAATTTAACTTTTAATTTGCGCGGAGCTACCCCCAACAAAATTTATTTTAACCGCTAACAGACTATACACCAGATTCCATATACTAGCATGAATTCTGCCGATGAGAGCCCCAGAAAAGTATTTGAACTTGGATTCGATACTCAATAAAAAAATTTAAATTTTCGGAATGTCTGTCTGCCTTGAATTTTCGTTTAAGAGAAACAAAAGCGGCAAGGAAAAGCACATCATCATTTTTTAAAAAAATTCTATTCAGTTCGTCTGATGATAGTGGAAAGGCGCATTCCAGAAAGTGATATACGAGTGCGGCAAAACAAACTACATTACATATTTGAGCATAACGAGCTAACACATCAGTGAATTGGCTGGGATCTCATTGATCCGAGTGATTGAATGACATGATGTTCCTCCTCGTTCCGAGATAGGTTATACATGGAACTCTTTTACTGCCCTAATAAATCTTCGTTTTCCTTGTCAACCATTTTTTTCCCTTTTCCTTCTTCTTGGACTTCAAGCTCACAAAAAAATAAAGACTGGGAACAAGTTCACCTGTCTTTTATTCTCTTCGTTTTTTTCAGATGAGGACCGTGCTAGAGCAGTATTCCGTAGTTGACTGATGTGCTCTGCAGATAGGAGAGCTGCTCATACCAATAATCAAATAAAAATGACTATTTTCTTCACTCGATCACGCCGATCTCAATCCAAGTCGATAGCTTTTTTGGTCAGCTCTAAGAGCGGGAAGAGAGAGAGAGAGAAAATCTTGTTTTTTAATCTTGATAGTCGGCAGCGCACAAAACATTTATTTTTTTTTCAACTGGTCCTACTCCTTCGATCTCAGATTGAGACGCTCTTCATTACACTCATAAAAAAGGAACGGACTGAAAAGCTATCCGACACACGATTACCATTTTATTCACATTGTTTTGCGGCGTGAACAGCTTTGTCCGAGAGCTAATGTGGCTATGTAGCAATTCTCTTCGGAATGTTTTTTTTCGGAATGCGTCTACCAACAAAAGAATTTTTTTGAAAAAGGTGAATCAATACTCCTCCTGTGAAAGGTCAACTAGGACACCATTCAATTCGGGAGCACCCATCATCCTCTCTAATCAAACTGCGGTGGACAAAATCTTCAGAGCAAGCAGCACACTGCCCATTATCCATTTATTTCTGAAGTGCCGACGAAATGCTTCTGATTTGGGGAATCAATAGCGAAAAAAAATTTCTCCTAAATAATATGCAGGTATGCGTAAATTTCAGAAAGATTTTTTTTTTCATTCTGCAGAAAGTGGAAAGGAGATTTCTGATCGAAATAAATTTCAGGCTTTGTCATGCAGATTGGAAATAATTTTCGTATAAAGTCGAAGGAGGTATGTGTGCGACTGTCAAAAATCAGATTTTTTTGAGCGTCCGCTAATATTTAGTGCCGAAGTCTTGCCTAAACTATTTAGACGAGTAAAGTGGAATCCACTCTCGGTACGTAGAAGTTTATACTTGCCACATTCTAAACAAGCTCATCCGTTCTTTCCCGTCTACTAGCCCCCAGCTTGGGTATCATATTACCCTGGAAAACAAAAAAAAACTTCTAAAAACAAGCCACTACATACTATTGTCGTAATAAGCTAGGGGTCGATGCAACATTTCTAATAATTCATTTCGTGTTTTTCCCTTACGTAAACGGTACAATAATGTTTAGCTCCTTGCCAGCGCTACTACTACTGACACAGCCATTTAAACAAATTCACAAGTTTTTTGTTTTTTAAAAAAATGTGTCATAGTCCGATCTCCACCTTTCTCAGGAGAACATTCAAACTGACAAATCTATCACAATTCCATTTTTTACATGTTCGGGAACAAAACTCACCAGCAACTATCATGATCTGGCAACAATGGCAAGAACAGTAATAATGGAAGAAACAAATAGGAGGAAAATGGATATGACTACATTTATTTTTCACAAGCAAACATTCCTTTCCTTCAGAGTGTGTCTATGTCACCGAAACGAGAGAGCGTGCAAGGGAGGCTCCACTACACACGACCACATCCAACAATCCAACATCCCACAAAACTCGGAGATCATCACCAATCTCCCCTACATTGTTGTAAATTGTTTGACAAAGATAGAAAAAAATATAAAATCTTGTGACGATAAGTAAATATTGCGTGTAGATAAGTATGCGACCATCCTCGATACTCAAAAAAATATTTTTTCTCAACATTTTTTACTCACTCTGAAAGACTTTTTTCTGAATTTTTGTATACTCAACTTTTTTTTAAAGCTCGTGTGGAATATTTATGGAAAATGGGAATGGAATGTGATAAACACCTGAAAAAAACAAATTTGAAAGGAGATCCACAAAAAAATAGTTTTTTTAGAGGAGGAAACGATACAATCTCGCATATCATTTCGAGTAAGGTAGGATGAAATGTTAAGGAAAGGGATATACAAAAAGAGTATTTTTATCGTGCAATATTTATCATTCCTCCTTCATCCCTTCCAAATCATAACGTATCATATCAAATTATTCTATAAATATGGATTTCTCAAGTAATAATTTTTTTGGTGGTATGAGCAGGTTGAGTTATACTCCCTGATAAATATATATTTTTTGTGTACTTTTCCATGCATAATAATAAAGGCTGGACTGTATTATTATTATTTCTTCAGAATGAGGAATGGCAGTTCACTGATTTTTTATGGGCGCATAAAAATTCACTTTTCCAAGAGGATAAAGGAAAAAGAGGGAGTCCTTCCCATTAAATAACTTTTTTTTCTTGGTTGACCTGGAAGAACAATCCCTGAAATTGAATATCAAGTTGGACTAGTTGCTTTCCCGTTAAAAAAAGTAAAAAAAATCTTCTTGAGAAGGGAGAAGATCGAAACGGCCAAACCCATTGAAAATACCGAGGATGGAGGATGTGACCAGCTCAGCTCTGTAATATGCATAGATCATCCGCATGAATTAGCCCTATTCAGCTGAGTGTCACATGAAAAAAAAAGCTATTTTTGGCTTTTTTTTTATTTATACGCTTTTCAAATGTGAACGTATAAAAGTGGAATAAGCTCCAAGAAAAATCATAATTTACGGTTAATAATGGAAGTAAAGGGAGAAATCTATTCAAAAAGTGCTCTTCCCTATGGTCACCACAACCGTATCCAATTCCTTCCCTGTAACAAGTGGTCAAAAAGTGTATTTAAGGAGGATCCATATTGCAGGGAATTTCCTGAAAGAGAAAAAAAATAAAAGAATGGGATGAGGATGGAAAGGGTTAAAAAAAAGCTTTTTTTCCTGATCACTACTGCTGTGAGTTTGACTGCCACCATAAATTTGTCCTTTTTTCGAGGGATTTCTCCCCCAGAAATGGAAGGGGATGTGCAGTGCACTTTTGGAGCGCTTATCTATAAATTTTTATAGAGATGCTCTATTAAGAGCATCACAGAAGAAATCTTTTATTTTTGTCGCAGAAGATGCTGGGAAAAGACGTGGAAAAAGTAGAATGCTACGTGCTTAGTGAAACGTCATGTGTATTATTTATGTTGGTAAATCCATTGAACGACATTCTCTCTCTTTTAGTCCGTTGTGGGGGAAAAAGATGGGATGACAATGAGCAGGATGGATGATGATATGATATGGAAGGAGGAAAAAAAGGGTGACGTGATCTGATTGGTAATATTGATAAAAAAAGATGTATGTAAAGAGCACTCTCTCCGTTGTTGGTCCCTTGTCGAGGATCAATTTGTAGTTCTCCCATCAAAAAAATATTCTGTTTTTTTCGGAGGTTCTGCGGTCAATAAAATAAAATCTTAAAGGTTTGGACAACTTCTCAACTGCCTAGCAAATACCTCCACCGGAGTGGCTTCAAATAGAAAAAAAATATTATATTGCCAATTTGTATCTATTAGCCCCGAAAATGTAAATGGTCAGTGTATCGTTTCCAATCACGTATTCAATAGAGAGCAGTAGCTGGTTGAAGTAAAATGGCTTATTTTAGTAAGATCATGCGATGGACGGAGGGAGAGTTTCTCCTTGGAGGAGCTCAACTGTAGCCGTCAGCGTGTACTTTGTACTATTGTCAGCGGAGCGGAGGTAAGCTCATTTGTTTGATTTGATCGGAGTAGACCACACGCGTGTATTGTCATATGAATAATTCATTGCTTTCCTGGTATCAGTGGATAATGCTCCGTCAAGAGGAAAAGCCTCTTACAGCCAGTCCATTTTTTTCAATCCGCTATCTCATCCGGTTTTCATTTCGTGTCGTAAATATCGAAACTTTTTTTAAAAGTTAGATAAGTCAGATATTATGCGTTAAAAAGTAAATAGCGGTATGAGCTGAGTCATATACTGTAATCCTGAATTTCACACGTTTCTAGCGAAAAGGCAACACAAGTCAGAGTTGTATTCTGGTGAAATTTGGTGTAAAATTTAAATCTTTTAAAATATGAATTTCTTTAAGAAACTTTAATTAGCGAGAGTTGTCGCTTGAGGGGAATGTGAGAATGCGCTGGAGAACAAGTTGTTGTGCACCCTGGACCACTCGATTTCAGCTGAAAGAGATCCGATGAGTGATACGGAGGAGATAATGGACGTGATAGCTTGTAAAATTATCTGGCGCGGAGATGCCACTAAGAATATTTCCTGGCTCTGGCCATGTGGGAAATTGATCGTGACGGGAGGATGTGTGAGCACTTCAAGAAATATTTCCGACTGGTAGAACTGACTAAAGTATGACAGTATTGTTATAGCCATTCCTTACAAGGTAGAGAGCCCACGTATCAAATCAGTTTCATGTCAGAAGGTCCTAGGTTAACCGTCAATCAAAGGTTGAAGAGCTAGAGCCCCCATGGGTTTTTTTTTGTCTAATCAGCTGTCAAGAGCATTTGACAAGTCGACATCTCCTAGCAAGATATTTACATGACTTTATACTCGTTCTCGTTCTTTTAAAAAATATACTCGGCCTGAAAGTGCATACCACTCTACCAAAAGTGATGAGAAAATGGGCAAATCAGCCTCAATCACAGTCAATGTTTTTGGAGTGATTTAAATATGTGGAAATAAAACCAATTTTATATATATTTTTTCTCTCATTCCTACAGGACGAAGCTATGCAATTTCTACATTAACATAATATTTATTTTCAACTCACTAAAAAATAAATAATTTTCAAAAGAAGTTAGTATATTATGCTCATGAAAAGGATGGAAACATTATTTTAGCTCTCGCTGCCAAAGCTGACTGAAGAGTGAGTGAGCGATCAACATCCTAAAAATCTTTCAATGTCCTCTGCTCCATCTATACCGTATCGACTGAGGTACATCACTCCCGCGATTGATCGTGCAGCTGAACAAAGAGCAGCTATCCTGACATCTGTTCAAATCACAGTACTCCTCAGCACTAATCAAAAAAAAATAACTTGAAAAGGCTAGCCACAACAATTCCACTAGCAACAATGCCGGATTTTTGTTAGTCATCTGTAAAAAATGTGATTAAAATTGCTCCAGTTTCTCTTTTGTTTGCGGAGGAGGGAGATTACTCCTGTTTTAAATTCATGTGAGTTTTACCATCGCGGTATTTCCTATTCATTCGATTTTTTCTTCTTTTTTTTCTATTCCAGTTGTAGTACAAGTGTACAACACTTGTTCCCCTTTTTTCTGTATTTTTTTTTCTTTTCTCCGTGCACATTTTTTCCCCTTCCCCTACCATGAACTAAAAGATTGTCGGGAAAGACAAGAGAGGCAGACGGTTTTTTATAGGGAGTGGGGACGAAAAAATCGAATAACTGCATAAAAATAGTGTTTTGAGGTATGTAAAAGTGAATTGGAAAGTGGGGAGACGAGCCGCGCATCCTTATTTTTGCTTACATATTTTTTTTGATTTTACAACAACTTTACTTTCTCTGGTTGTCACTTATCTGGAGAAAATGGAGGGAAATTACAGGGTCGAATTGCCGTTGTGAGATGTCAATAAGCAATATTGTCAGTCAATAAGATTATTTGGGTGATAAGGTGATGTGCTACAATAGATTACATTGAAGTAGTTTTATCATCTCCTTTTTGCATTTTTATTCAGCCTTTTTTTATGGAGATGCAATTCCCCTCGGTTTTCTTTCAACAAGATCTATTACTCTTGTTGTACAAGGAGAAGATGGTAAAAAAGAGTTTTGGATTTTCACAAGTTGCTCCCTCCCAGAAAAAAAAGTGTTTTTTGTTCGGTGCAGCTCCACTACCAGAAAAAAATATTGGGAAGTGTGTGCTTCCCGTAAAAGTGGAGCTGGCGTTGCCCTCTCTTTTTTTTAAAAAAAAAAAGTTTTCCATGGAATTTATAAAGTTATCCAGTTACTCAACAAAGTCAATTGTCTCTTCCAGATAGGAATCAATTGAAATGCAAATGGAAGCTGTCTGACAGCCTTTTTCATGCTTCATAGGCTTGTACAATGACTCCACATAAAAAAAATTTCCGTTTATAATAAACCTCTCATCCTGGAAATTTCTTTTCAGCTGGAAAAATAGAAGTGGAAAGTCAGCAGAATAAATGTACAGAATATCTGTCGGGCTGCCACTTTCCCCTTGCATTTGGAATACAGCAGCAAGAATACTATCAATAGTTAATGCGGAGGGAAATGGCTTGCCCATAATTTCAGATCCAATTTAAGTTTTTCATTGGAAAAAATGTATCAGCTGTGTGGTGCAATTTTAAATAAAAATTGTAAAAATGCTTTTGCGTAATGCTTAATTTAAGTCAGTTAAAGTGAGCTAAATTTGGAATTATTTTAAATAGAAATTTGGGAATTTGTTTATTTTTCACTGCTGGACAATTTTGCGAGAAGCTGTGTTTTCATATTTTACGCAAGAGTTGAATATCTGAATATTTTGTAAGACATTTTTTGAGATTTCCAAAAAAAACTCCCCTCGTTTCCTCCTTTTGAAAGGAGCTGTGTGACCAATGCAGACTGGAGCATTATGCAAATGAAGATGCAGCTGGGAATCTGAGAAGAAAAAATATCTGTAGGGAAAATATTTGGAGACGGTTGAGCTAGCAACTGGCTTGAAGTTTTTAGAGTTTTCCCTGTAAGGTTGGAACTAAGCGCACACACCATTTTTCAAAAGAGAGGAAAATAAAAACAGATCATCATAACCAAACCGAGTTTGACATAATACGCCAAATCTGTCAAAAGTCAAAGAGGATAGCAGTTAGCGGGCTCATTGAATGAAATGTTTAAGCGGCATGCATGGATGAGCCAAGGGGTTGTTCCCGGACTGATATATATTTTGGATGTGCCAGTCAGGGTTGAATGCTCTTCGCAGAGAATATGATGGTCTTTTGATGCAGCCATCAAGAGGAGGCTGATAATAGCGATCCGAAACGCGGAGAGCAGAAAACTCTGACAAAACGATGCATACTTAAAAAATGTATACCTAATTCGGGAGAGAAAGAGCCATCCTCGGTACTGTTCCTTACTTCCCCTAGCTCTGCATAATGGAGGAGATGCACGGAAAGAAAGTGTGTGCCTTTTTAGTGCAGTTTTGAAAAGGAAGCGATTCCTCCCCTTTTATATGCACGATTTTTTTCTGGGAAGATTAAGCAGTTCACTTTCCCCTTCCGTTTTTCCACATGATGATCTTTTGAAGATTTCACTTCGATATATATAAATATTTTTTTCCTTCCCTGATGAGCACATCGCTTCCATCATATCACTGCGATGTCAAAGCGGAGAAAGAAGCGGAAATTGAAAGAAGCCGCGATACTGCAGCAGTTGGCAGTTGGCATTCTCCTCAGCACAAAAAAAAATCACAGCCCCTATTAGCCTCTACAGTTAAAAATCATTGTGGGCCCGGCTAAATTCCCGGAAATGCAGTTAACAATTCAAATACTTGAGAGTTGTCTTCAGAAATTTATATTTTTCAGTTTTCTCCTGTTTTTGGTAAGATTTGGGGTGGTTCGTGCATAAAAAATTTGCTTTTCTACTTTCTATCCTGACTTTTTCATGTTGATAAAGATTAGAACAATTTTTAGAGGGATGTTGCTAATGGCTACGTTTGCGGAACGGACTGAGAGTCAGTGGAAGAAGG
The DNA here is from genome assembly GCA_027744115.1 of Acrocyrtus sp. NNG-2020. NCBI lineage: Eukaryota > Metazoa > Arthropoda > Collembola > Entomobryomorpha > Entomobryidae > Acrocyrtus > Acrocyrtus sp. NNG-2020. The sequence continues at coordinate 26,810 of JAHZND010003320.1, read as the reverse complement.
CATGTCGAAAGGAAGCATGAAAAAATGATGTGATCAAAAGAGCATCGTCACAAAGAGAAGATCACGGAGACAGCGGAAAGATGCGATTACTCGCTTTATGAAGGGAAATTAAATTATTTTACTGAGATGGTGGTGATACGGAGAAAACGAAAAATAGAAAAATAAACGGACCGACGTGGAAGTACATTTTTGAATAAGTTAAAGAAGCCATTGCTAAGATTTTACGAGAAGATTTTTTTTGCAATGTTTTCCCAACTTGTTACATTAGAAACTGATAAGGTAAATAGATAAAATTAAATTAAATTGTGATTTTCAGCAATATTAAAATTGTAATAAAATTTATAAATTGTGGAGGTGGTTGGTTTAGTTTAAGCGATTTTAGATTCTAGTAGGATATAGCGGAAATTTGGCCAAAGCTGTAACAAGATCACCTCCGAAAACTTTTTTTTCGGGTACATGTCGGATCAGCTCAAGTCAGAGTAGGAATTTGGCGGGCCACTTTGAAAATTCAATTTAGGCTAAAATTAGAAAAACGAAAGCCATTATAGAAACGGGCTGTTTAAGGGAGCGTTTTTCGATTAAAGTGTGCGGAAAGTTTTTTTTATTTCATTTTGCTCAGCTCTCTTCCAAACTAAAGGGATATGAAGGAGAGAGAGAGAGAGTACTCCAGCAAAAATCAAAGTCCCGCATTTCCAAAAAAATGTAAAAACTTTTTTTTAAGGAGGAGTGGCTCAGGACAAATTGTAATAGTAATCGCTTTAACGGGAGGACGAGCATTTTTTTTGTTGATACTAGATTGAGTTTAAATTTTCATTTAGTATGCTAACGGAGAGGATAGGAGTTCCAAAATGGGGTAGCCTCTGGTATGGAAGGCTCTCACTTTCTTGAAAATAGTTTGCTGTTAGCTGTCAAGTGTATTAATTTCTTTCATTTGCTATTGTTTTTTATATGTTGGAGTAGGATAAATAAAATGTCAGGGAGTGTAAGGGGAAAAAACGAAACGGCTTTTTTAAGGCTTGCACTGCAGCCGGGCATTTTTTGTACTCCCAGCCAACATCTATCTCTCAGCCTGATTGCCAAGGAAAGTAGGTACTCGCTCATGGCTCGAGTTGCTGGTGGTGGTTATATTTTTGGTAATTGAATTAGAGAGAAAAAAAATAAGTGGAATGAGAGGGAAAGATCAGTGCAGATTAAAATGGGAGAAGGAAAAAGTGATCAAAGCGGGTGGTAGTAAAAAGAGAAAAAAGAAATTAACGCAAATCCTGAGAGTAAATCAGTGTCTCGCTCTCTCCTTCTCCGACAGAAAAAAAAAGTATCAACTGTGATAGAAATACGTCTTCATTTTTTTCTCTACTATACTTCCCCACTTGCAGGAGGAATGGAACGCAACAGCGAAAAAAAGATGTAATTGTGTAATGAGAAAATGAATTAGACAAAAAAGAAATCAAAGAGACGGCCCGGAAAAAAAAGTTACGATGGATGGAGCAACCATAAAAAAAAGTCTTAGCGGAGTGCTCCCGTTTTCTCTCTAGTTTACATAATTGCTCCGTTCGAAACTCGGTTCAGATACATTCCAGGAAATTAAATAGGCAAGCTTCCGCAATTTAGCAGGCAGAGAGAAATGCTCAATCAGAAAAATAAAATTTTGTGGGGGTGCTCTTATATAGCTGTAGCGACCTTGAGATAGGAAAGTAGTAAAAATTTGTTTTTAAATGTTTTTTTTTGAAAATTTTTTTTTAGGATGCTTATCGACATTAGAAAATAATTTTTAATCAGTGATTTTGGCGGTTCGCTGTAAGAAAGCGGTTTTTTATTGCATTAGAGAGAGCGCGCTGAGGGCAACATAATATTTATTTTTTGAGAAAAGTGGAGAAACGACATTTAGAGTTGGGTGAAAAAATTTTCCATCTCATTTTAAATATGATTATGATGATCTCGGAAAGATAGAAGGAACTGAAATGGGTTTTCCATGATTAATTTTCTTTAGGCGGACAATTTTTTTCCCTCCTGGCCTCCACTCTCTAAAACAAATTAACGGAATAACCAAGAAGATGAGAAGATACAGCGGGCGAAAATAAAAACGTGAAAGTGCGCCCTTCAACGAGTCGAGAAAAACGGGAGAAAGGAAAAAAAGTGGAAGTTGATTTACAGTAACAAGCAAGATAAGATTAGCTCAGATGCTACAAGCTGCCCCTATACGCGCGTCTCCCCGAAATGAAAAAAAAAATTCTCGTCTTAAAAATGTTCATGTAAATTACCCGTAAAAAAGTATCATTCCGCGGGTGGCTTCTTTTCCCCGTCCTCAAAACTTTTTTAAAAAAATGTAGGGTGGTAGGTGGAGTGCACAGATGTACAAAAAAAATAACAAAACATGCATTTTCTGTCAGCAAAATGGATCTTACAGGGACACAAGGTCAGTGCGATAGCAAAACCCTTACAAAAAAAATATTTTTAAAAAAATAAGTATCGTCACCATTCTACTTGATATTAAAATAGGAGCTCTAAAAAATCATGAAATTTCCACCTATCCAAAAGCAGACTTGGAGACAATGAGTCATTCAATTATTTATTAGCATTAGCTCCATTTCGGAGGGTGACACTGGAGAGAGGAAAGAGAGAGAAAAGGGGCGAATCCAAAAAAGAAATATAAATTATGGCCTCATTTTTTATTATCCATCGCCGAATTATTCTTTTTTTTGTGTCATCTTCTCTTGAAAAGATGGGAATTCAATGCCTACGAGTTTTATTTTAGGTGGAGCCTCCTACTTCGTCTCCGCTCTCATAACTCATTCATTACCTTTTTGCTTCGGCTTTTATAGCCACTTCAAAAAAAACAATATAATGCAGATCACTCCACTAAAAAAAGTTATTTTTTTGTGCTGGTGCTGAAACAAAAAAAAGTAATGTAATTGTGCTACTCTCCCAAAAAATTATATAAAATGGGGTATATTCTATCGTTAATATTTAATAATAGAATTACGCTTATTTTATGCATGGAAGATGTTTTTGACTTTGATTACTGAATTTGAAATTGCTCGTGAAACAATGAGCGCATTAGAGACGCAGAGCTGCTTCCTCAAAGGAGAGTGGATATTATATTTTTGTGCTTGAAATTACACCCTCTTTTTTTATAGTGGAAAAATGCTTGGAAGGGAAAAAATATTCTCGTTTTTTCCAGCTCTGAAGTCTGAACGGCATTTCTTTAAAAAAATAATGATAAATATAACAGGTCCACAGTGCATAGAAAGCATCTATATGCTTTATTACATTTATTAGATAATTTACAAGCTACCTAGCAAATGACATTAACTACATACGACCTGGAACGACGAATATTATTTCTCTTTCGTTGAGAAAACAAACATTTTCCCAACTTTGCTAATTCAGTAGAAAATTTTTTAATTGTCATTATTATTTTTTTCTCTTTCCCCTAAAACATTCATATCTGCTGTTAATGACAATTCACAGAGCTTTTTATTCGCATTCGCACAAAGTAAAAAATAAACTTTTTTTATATCAAATATAACTCATTTCATATTATTTTTTTCTTCTTTTTTTACCAAGAGTTTTCTTTTTTTTAAAAAAAAAACAGAGTCTCCCCTTTTGATTCTGTTCTGGCTCTTATGTTGGAGCAATTATCTACAGCCGCCAGCCATAACTGATATCATAATCTTTTCTCCCATCCGTGACAGGAAACAAGGAAAAAAATATTTTTTTGATGTAGGCTAGCTCAGTTATAGAAATGGAAAGTGTCTATTTTAAAAAAGGCCGTTATAATTTTTCTCCGAAATGGATATAACTTTGCGCTGTGAATCCGGAATCCATTTCGTAGCAGTCAGTTTTTAATCGTACTAGTCGCACTAAAGTTTATCACTAATTATGTCATTACCTTAATAACAGGGTATATAGTATGGGTATGTCCATTTTTGTAAAAAAAAGAATTTTTTTCAGGCTGAAAAGTGGGGACTGGAAGGGAGGGAAATGGGCGCCATTTTTGCCTTGAATTTGGCATGCAGCAATAAAAAGGGAAAGAGGTACGGGGAGTGAAACTGCCATATGGAATATTTTTTTAATGAAAAGTTTGAGAAAAAAAAAGTTTTGCTCGTTGCTTTCCTCATTACAATTTGACCTTTTTTGGTAGGGCTTAAGTCACCTTTTACCGTAGCCGGGAAGATTGGTGCGGTAGTAAGAGAGGTGAAGAAAGGTAAAGGAATTTGGAATTACAAATGAGAGGAGACAATTTTCACCTCAAGACGAAACCAAGGGAACAGGTTCTATTACATCATTACCTTCGGTAAAATATTGGTGGAAGGGCGTCGAGCTGAGCACGGAGATTTTCTATTTACGCCTTTTCCAACCTTGCCCAGACCGCACACTGCGGTGGCATTATAAAGTGTGGAGGCTCCACTATCGAATGTCATTTTGGAGAGGGCTGAAGAGATCACTCTTTTCTTTTGCGAAATATACGAAAAGTGGAAAAAAGAGAGAGAAAGGAGAGCTCCCGTAAAAGTAACCAAAGTGGAAAATGCCTGCTGTGGAAATGAGAAAGTGACAAAGTTGACAGTTGAGTGCCGGCATGAAACCACAAATACCAGAAAATCTGATCCCGTTTAAAGTTCCAAAATCAGTGGTTTTTTCTCCACTTCTTCTGGAACAAAGTCTCCCGGAAAAGTTTGAAAATGCGCTCCTTCCACTTCTAAAAACTCCTTTTTCAAGAGCTGCAAGAAAAAAAAATAACTCTGAAAAAGTCTCAAATTCCACCTCATACATTTCATTTTATTCAGTGGTGTTGGTGTCACGCCGGGCCTCCCTTCATGTATCATTTTATCAGTTTTTCTCCTGTCCCGGAAAATAATGTATTCAGCGTGTACACCACTTCTCACACTGATACTGCAGATAAGTCGCTCGGTTTAAAAGTGAAATCTTGCTGAGGATGAGGAAAGGAAGAAAAAAAAGAAAAAGAAATTCCGTTTGATTTGATCCCCACGTATTACTATTATGATTACAAGAAATTACCCCTACTCATAGCTCTCAAGTTCTTTTTTGCCCAATTTTTTATCCCCCATCCTATCCTGCCTCCTTTCTATTCTTTTCAGTTAGCAAAGTATTTTCATTGTCTTGTTCATTTCAGAGAAACAGTACATTTGACAATGAAATGAAATGAAGGGGCTTAAACAAGAGAAAATCTCAAGAATTTTTGCAAAAGAATTCCTCGGGGAGATCAAGAGAAAAAGTTTCCTTATTTGATATACACGTACATACCAAACAAGCTTTAGAATCAAAATGACAGGGATACACCCTCCTCCTCATCTCCCTCTCCTATGCCACTCCTGCACGTATATTTAAGGACCCGAACTCTATCTCGCACTCTTCCAGATCTCCTAATATAATAATGGTAATTCTAGATGAAACTGCGAGATTAAACTTTAAATGTGACTTTTGGAAAAATATATATAGAAAAACCTCAGCATCATCTGCACCACTAAAAAGTAAAGGGCACTTGTACAGTTGCTCCACTTGCGGATCCCGCTCACAACTCAAAACACAAACAGAGTCTGAGAAAAGTCAGAGGAGATCAGGGAGCTGTGTGAATAGAGTAGTGTACAAGGTGCAAAAAAAATTGTGAGCGAAGCTGGAAGAGTATTAAGAACTGGAGATAAAAAAAAGGAAGAAGAAGAAGTGAGTGGTCTGGTGTTGCAACTGGAAAAGTAGGAAAGGAAAAGAGAGAGAGTGAGGAAAAAAGTAAGAGGGAGAAAATGGACAAGCAAAGGAATGATATATATTTTTGCTTGAATTAACTAACAAACTTTTTTAGATTGGACAAGAGAGCAAGTGGAAAGGAGAGAGGGAAAAATTTTCCGGGAGGAAAAAAAAGGACACTGGTGAAAGAGGGATGGGAGCGGAAAGGGGGCCGAAGAAAAAGGAGTTTTCGGAGAAGACTCATGATCTCATAACAATAATATCTCTTATACTTACTCAACCAAAGTAAATAGACAAGCTTAGGGAGAAAGAGGAAGAGAGGAAGATCAGAGATAAAAAATTTTAAAAGTGGAACTGAAAAAGTAATGGGAGGAGAAGACACTATTTTACTTATTTCTTATTTTGATGGTACGCTCACTATTCGAATGTATATCAGATTCTGAGGCGACAGGGAAAAATAAAACTTTGGAGGGAAAAAGGAGAAAGTAGGAATTTTTGGGAGTAGTGCGAGAAGGAGAGAAGGGAAAAAAATATATTTTTTGGCTCTTAAATTAATTAGAAAAAACTGGAGATAAGGGTGAAAAAAAAGGAAAAAGGGGTAGTTGCTAGTTGCTAGTTTACTAAGACAGAGAGCTGCGGCGAGCTTAGTTAAGTAAAAACAGTTAAGATTCTGCTTCTTCTTCCTAAAAAATTTTATTTCTGCTAGTGTTGGGGTGCTCCACTTGATAATGATAACAGTTATGGCGACAGAGAGAGAGAGAGAGAGAGGGAAAAAAGGAGATTTCGGGAGGAGGCCATACATGCTTATAGTAATGAATATGTACAGTTTTGGGTGTGTGATCGTTGTCGTATCAAACTATTTAAAAACTGGAGATAAGGGTGAAAAAAAGGAAAAAGGGGTAGTTGCTAGTTTACTAAGACAGAGAGCTGCGGCGAGCTTAGTTAAGTAAAAACAGTTAAGATTCTGCTTCTTCTTCCTAAAATTTTTTTTATTTCTGCTAGTGTTGGGGTGCTCCACTTGATAATGATAACAGTTATGGCGACAGAGAGAGAGAGGGAAAAAAAAGGAGATTTCGGGAGGAGGCCATACATGCTTATAGTAATGAATATGTACAGTTTTGGGTGTGTGATCGTTGTCGTATCAAACTATTTCTATCTTGCCTTCCTTAATGATCTACTATTTGCTGGGGAGCAGGCTACCGAAAAAAAATTACTTTTTTGGTCTTTTCCTGCTCCATTCCCTGCCTCACCAGCTTGAACGGGGAGAGAGAAGAAAAAATATATATATATTTTTTTGAAATGACAACTTTCTCTCGTGAAAAAAATGGTCAGGCTATACTAACTACTACCAGCAATAATATAGTTTTTTGAAAAGTTGGCAAAAGGAAAAAAATATGAAATTCCGTTTTTCTGCCATTTTTAGCTCATCCACCACGCCTCTGTGAGCTGTTAGCTAGGGTATTAACATGAATAATTTAATAAGTTTGACATTTGACAAAATTAAAGTTTGTGGAATCAAAAAATACGATCATTTTCTCACTTGTTTTGTGAACTCTGCAAAAATTTATATGTTCAGGTTTTGGATCCACCATAAATGTAAATTTAGTTCATCACGGATACCATACCAATAAGCTCATTGAAATTTTCGAATAGGTCATTACCGCCATGTTTTGTGAGATGGGTGCATACCTCTAAATAAAAAATGGAGTGGAGGAAGAACAACAAATATTTTCGGGATGATTGCTAGTGAGGCGTCCATAAAGTTTAATTTTTTAAGGGTAATGTGCCCACGTACTTTTCTTTTTTTGTGACAGGGTGGAGATAAGAAGAATAAAAAAATGTTGAACAGTGTTCTCCCTTCACCATAGCACTTCCCCATAGCTAACTTTCATATGGCTTTTGTTTGTCCCCTTCTCTATCTCCGCTGAAACTGCACCAAACTGAGAAAAAAAGTGCTTCAATGATGATAATAAGACCAGAAAAGAGTTGGAGTACAGCGACTTTCTCATTATCATCAACAATAAGTGTTATCATCGTGAGCGGAATAGGTCCAAAAATGGTAGAAAGTGAGCCAACTTCACCTAAACTTTTTTTTATGCGCTGATATAGCAGTAGATGGCCCAAGTGGAAGAAGATTATTATCCTTTTTTACGAACCCCTTTGTAATTAGATAAGGAGGCACATAAAAATCGACTAATTATCAACCGGAGGGCCATCGAATATTAATGAAGAAAGAAAGAGAGGCGAAAAAGTACTTTCCAGATAAAGCGCGATGAGATAGCACAGATAAAATATGGAGCCCACTCAACTCCTATACCTTCTCCCCATCACTTTATTGTCTAGTGTGCATAGTAACGGGTAGGAAAGGCAAAAAGGAAGCGCTTTTTTTTAGGAAAATGCCTCGCAAGCATTGCATATTGCATCCATTTTTACTGTTTACTAAATGCAGCCTAATTTTCTTAAAGTTTTTTTTTAAATGAAACTTTATTTTTTAGTTAGTTTCCAGTATAGCAACAGCATTTTACGTGTAAATTGGTGGAGTGAAGAACTTTGGTTTCCACTTTTCCAAATTTCGGAGCAGCTGCGGCAGCAGTACTAGTATTGGGTCTGTGTGCTGAGGGGAAAGCCCTCAATCATTTTCCTGTGCTCATCAACAGCACTAAAAACTCAATACATTTCTCCGATTTCAACATTAATGCGGTCTTCCTGTCACAGAGGGAGTTTGATGATTCGCAGCCAAATGGCAGCTAATACTCATTATCGGCTCATTGCATGTTTGCCGTGTATTGTGTATTTTGCTCTTCCACTCGAAGCGAATTCCTTCCGAGAAGAAGAAGCAGCCTGGAAATCCAAGCTTTACCTTTTTGCGGCGTAGTACTCAAGCAAGTCCGACACGTACTTAAAACTACGCAACAAGCAACAAAACGCTACAAAGGCTACAAGTATCCTTTTTAAAAAATATATATCTTAAGTAAAGCTGGAAAAGCGGATTCTCACAAGTCAATGTGTTCCCTCCACTAGTCCAGGAGTCATAATTAGAGAGAAAGGTGACACATTATTTGTTTTATTCAAGGTTCCTCCTCATTAACAAACTACATTAATGAACGTTTACACTGGCTCGCCACATTATTTTCAAACGCACGTGTGCCGGTGGAGCCATCACATGTTGGGAGATCACAGCACACCACTCTCCCTCCACTTCCTTTACTTAAATCCCATTTAAGCCTACTTTAGCAGAGATCAAAAAGGAAAAAACGTTATATTTTTTGAAGGGGTTTCCGCCATAAAGCTATTTTCATTTTATACACGAGATTTTCTTCGAGATCATGCCCGCTCCATGTGAAACAGTCCAGTGGAGAAGACACACGAGGAAAAGTGGATCGACCACGTTTGTCTGTCGCAGTTGCCTGGTCAACGTTTCCTATCTGGAGAAGAAAGAGTAGAGCTGGATCAGAGCTGGAACACTCTCGCGTGCTCTTATTCTTTCCAAGTCTGGAAGAGTACGTTTGCTCGTCCATTTCCAGGCAGTATCGATGACGCTATTCTTCCCTCGCTCCTTTTTTTCCTTCTTTCTTCCACAAAAAAAAATTCGGGCGAGGGAGAAGAAAAAAAAGGAATCCCATTCTTTCAAGGTGCTAGCAGAAGCCTTTCAGCTGCCAAAGAGAAAAGTAAGTGGGAACGGTTTGCACACTGTTGCAGCTATACGCACTCCATATAACGGCCACTATATAGCACACACACACCCGGCCTTTTTTTTCTTTTTCCTTCCACTTTCACAAAAATGTACGTAGATGCATAAAAAAAAGTAAGATGTTTTACTCGAGAATCAGCAGTTGTGGTGGCGGCAGCAGCAGGTGGCTGTTTTTATTTCAGTCGGTACAGTTTCCCTGTTATTTTTTTCTTCCAAGATATTTCCCCGCCACTCGTCCTTACGCCGTGCACATTACTTTTACTTTTTTTTACTTTTACTTTCTTACTTTCTAAAAAACTTGTGCACTGCTCAATAACCTCCATCACAAAAAAATGCAATGAGAGAAGACTTAAAAATATCTCAGATGGCTTATAACTTCCGCTGTTGTAATGAAAAATCAAGATGTAAAGCTAAAAATCCAATTTCCAATCTGATAAAAAAATATATACTTTTATTTCCTTTTCATTTTCGTGACACTCGCAAAAAAAATACGAATCCTATACTTTTAGGAGAAAACTTATTCCTATTCCAACCGGAGATTAATTTTATTTTCTCCTTAGGAAATATCTTTGCCGATACCAATTAGGGCTCAGCAGCATCTCAGGGAAGCTCTTTCCACCGACTGTCAATCGGGAATTTGGAGGGAGGACTCTACTAAAAATGCAAATACTCGATTGATTCCTCTTTTCGCGTTGACATTTTTAATGGGAAGGGTACTGTAGCTGTTGAGCCTTCCCAGCTATTTCCTCTTTCCTCTTTCCCAGTCGAGCACACAACGTGTGTGAAAAAAAATGTGTGTTTTGTGCGAGGGAGTTATAACGGGAGGGAAAAGAATATCTATATAACCGAGAAAGAGAGAGACAGAGAGAGAAAGAGAAGCTTTCCGCGAAAAAAAAATCCTGTTCTGTTCTCTCTTTTCCCGGAGAGTAACAGCTCCGGAGGAGGAAGGCAAGAGAGTGAGTTGTAAAATAAACAGGGACTGTGCAAATCTGACGCAGTGTATGCTCCCGCTGTCTCTGATAACTCTCTCCTCATCTCAAACTAATCAATAATACGCTGAATACTATTGATTGCCGATACCAATCAATCGCGCAAGTCTGCGGCTCATATAGAGAAGTGGGAAAAAGCATTCGAAAAAAAAAGTTGCATGAACGCGCCATCAGCAGAGAAAAGACAGAAAAGGGTGAAAAGAGAAGAGAAGAGAGGGAAGGATGGAGAGAGCATGAGAGAAAAGCAAAGCAACCAACAAGCTATAATAATAGATCTATATAAAGTCCTCTTTTCTCTCCTCTTCAAACTCTCTCTCCTTTCATTTGAGACATATTATACATAAAAGTTGGCAGAAGTTGAAGAGCTGCTGCTGCTCCTGCTACTACTCCTGCTCCTGATTCAGTGCTATTCTGCTCCTGCCATTACGACAACTTTTTATGTAATACTTCTTTCGTCGTCTTCCTTCACTCCGTTTTCTCCGTATTGCCAGTTTGTATGTGTGTGCCGAGGCTCTCAATTGATTCCGTCTCTTGATGCCTTTGATTTCAACTCTGGCTATGCCACTCTCTTTTTTCCGTATAAGGCCAAAACCTAAAATCTATTTTTTTTCCATAGCTCTTCTCCTTATCGACAGTAGGTAGTAATGTAAAGCTGCCAACACTAATGTTTCTCCCATTCCTAGATTTAAATCTGTAGAGGCATCCTCTCCTCCATAAAACTAGCAACTTGCAACTCTCAACTCCCTCCAATCCATCCGTCTATCCGTCTTCCAGCCAAAAAAAAACTAAAAAAATATATATATAAAAGTTGCTTTCACTACAAATCCAGATGAGAGCAACATCGATACAAGATAGAGAGCTGGCTTAGCAGCTTTTCTTTTACTATCCGAAAAATCCCTTTTTTTCCTTATTTCTCTACAGAAGTATTAGCACACCACTCATTTTCAACTCGAGGCAAGTTGAAAAGTGTGTGTTTGTGTGTGTGTGGAGTGAAGTGCTAATATTTATTGGTTTGTGTGGAGGCAGTCAACCCTGAGTCTCCCAGCTTGCAAGATCCACACAGATCTGTATAACGATCTATGGAAATTTTGTGAGCTCGTCAAATTTTTCTTCTTCCCCAGAAGCAAACGACACAGAAATGCATCTTGCCGAAATGAAATGTAACTCCGGGCATTTTGAAGCGCTCACAGCCTTACTCTGATGATGATGCTATTACTTTTCCGGAAATCACTGCCCTAAATTTTTCTCAAGAGTATTACATTTCCCAGTGGATGATAGTTGCGCTTTGTCCTTTGTTAGCTTTTGCGAGCTTGTAAAAATAAAAGTCTCTGAGTTAGGTTGCTGGATGTATACAGACTTTTGGCAAGAATAAGAATAAAAGGAGAGAGTGGGCGCCGATGAAAACTGCGCATTTCCTGTTTACCCTTAATGCTCACTATCAGCTCATTTTTGTCCAATTAGCTTTCTCCGCGCTGAAGAGCAATAAATTAATTTATGTCGATATGTAACAAAGGAGCTGGAAGCAATGGAAGCTGTCATTTTGAACTGACTTTTGTCACTATAATCTTCCACTCTGAAGTCCGGTTGGTTAGCTCATCCCGAAATTTCTTGGAAAGTGACCGGAAGTGGAGTATAATGATAGCTAGCTGAAATTTCGGCACGGACATAATTATCAGCATCCACTGCTCACGGCAAACACTGCTCATTTTAAATTGGGTGAATGGAGCTGTAAAGTAGAAATAATTGTAAAGGAAGTATTTCGGAGTTGGATTGAGCGAGAGGAGCTCATACTTTGCGTTCCGGCATCCCACAGGCACTCTCTCCGCACATCCTACACTGCTGCATATTATCTTTCGGGTATAATGAAATAAGGCTGATAGCGAAGTGAGCTCCTCCGCTCCGCGAGTGGGAGCGATCCAGTTGTGAATTGAAAAGGGCAAATCATAACGGCAGAGTATCGGCGATATCGGAGATGGAAGCAATATATCGATCCACATTTTAATTACGAGTGACAATTGGAGATGAAGGGGAAAGATGTACGGAGTTGATATTCTCGTGACTATTGTAATACAAGTAGGGAAAATGTGATATGCACGCAGACACATTGTGTGTGCCCTCCACACACCAGCCCACACCAGCTCCAACTCCAACTCCAGCTCCATCAGGAGAAACAGTGAGGAGCCAGATCAGGCTGCACACAGCTCACGGACTCTCGCCTGGCTGTGGGCTTCCCGAACAAAGAGAGGATTAAAAGGGTGGCTTCCATCACTAAACCATGTTTTGTTATTATGACCTGTTAAATTAAATTTATATATATAAATGTACCGAGGAGATGACGGAGCCGTGCCGAGAGCAAGAACAAAAAAATATATATACTCTGCTCTGCCCACGCTGCCAATAATAGTATCTCCGCGTATCTCTGCGAGTCTGAGGACGAGCGCACTTTTTTTATTCTCTTGTGCGAAACAGATACAAACAATATACGCTCATGTCACTCACAATCAGATATTGCGTGCGAGATGAAGAAGAAACACAAAAAATAAATATATTTCTTTTTAGACTCTCTCTCTCTCCTTCTCGCAATGAAAAAAAATATTTTTAGTGGAGTGATTAAAACTGGATTTTAGTGTTTGGGGGCGGAATATAAAAAAAAATTTGAATGGCCACTGCCACCGTTGTGTACCGGGAGCTGTACTGAGGGAAGGAGTAAGAGAGAGAGAGAGAAGAGGGAGCACATATAGTGGAGGGACTCATTTTTTTAGCATTCTATTGAAAAACTGGAAATAATCAATAATTGTAATCAGAGATGAGTCCTGGAAAAGTTTCGCCTTCTATCAAACTCTCATAAACAGTGATGGTGGTGGGAGTGGAAAGAGAGAAAAAGGATACAATCTTGTTCCCCTCTCCAAACTGTTTCTTTCTCTCGCTCTCCGTCTGTCGAATTTTTTTTTGTTTTCCTTTCATTCCTCCTCATTTATTTATCCAGACACCAATCCAATACGCAATCAAAATGGGTCTGAGAAGAGAGAGAGAGCGCTATATACCAGTACAAGGCTACCGGGCTGATTGAGAGTTCCATAAATTTTTTTTTCTTTGAGAGAGCCTTCGGAAATGCACGCATTAATTTGCTGAGATCTACTGCAGCTCTGATCTCCGCTACTCATGCGTACGGAAGGTGACGGTAGACTATTGACAAGCTCGTTTTTATGCGCTTCTCGACATTTCCTCTGGTTCTGAGATTTTCGTCTTATCTGCAAGTCCCTCGAGACGCATTACTTCTTGAAGGGGATGTACTAAAGCTAGGGTCACTATTTTCTCTGGAAAGGATTTTTAGCGTGGATAATGAGCAGGTGGGCAGCTTTATATCCGGGCTAATGCTAGTACTATAAAAAATGTGTGGGATGTGCGAAGGGAAAAAAACTCTATTTCGCTGTGTCAGCAAATTTCCCATAGAGAGTAATTTTGAAGGTTGTCAAGCCTTAGGTTGGATATATATTTTGTTAATATATTTTTTTTCTCAAAATTTGGTTGACTGTATAAATTAGTTTTTCGGAGAAGGCCGTATAGCTGCGCAGAGGACAAGACTCCCCTTTTGCGGTTATGTTTACGGCTGAGTGTGCAAGCTGGAAAGGGACACGTATGGAGTGAGTCGCTAGTAATTAGCAAAGAAATGCATGATCGATTGAAAATCAGTCGAGGAAAAGGCTTCCACAAAAGTTTGACGAGGATTGGGCTTCCCTACTCATCAATAATAAAACGAGTGAAAGGCAAAGGCGCTATAGTAACTGGGAACGAGAACTGCTTAGACGAAGACGCAAGCAGGATTTTCATCTAGAACTGTGTGAGTCATCTGCATACACACACCCTCCACCACATAAAAAAATATCTTTTCAGTTTGGATAAGGACGACGACATAGCAGACTTTTTTTAGCAGAGTAAATAAATCGAGAGAAAAAAAAATTCATCCTGAAAAAAAATATCTTCGCCCATTCTTCCCTTTTAAGGAAAGTCAGATTTTTAGCACGCTTTTAAAAAGGCCCTTGTGAAAGGTGTATATTGGCAATTCAGCAGCGAATAAACGGCAGCATCAGCGCCGTATCTAAAAATAAAATATAATATCTAGCTGGCGCAGAGAATTCGCAAAGCCTTTTCTTCCTCTTATGAAAAAAAATATTGTGGAGAAGAAGCCTTGAAGGAACAAAGGAAATCCTTTACTCCTGAAAGGAGGTGTAGTGATGACAAGAAGATTCAATAAAACCACACTTTATGCACACAACTGAGAAATCGCTATATCTGGAGAAGTGGCTTTTTCTCTCCAGCAAACTATATACATATATTTGTAGAGCGCGATACATCCGGCATTATGAAAAAAAGGCGTGCTCCAGTAGGGAACTCTATCTTGTAGCGAACTCTCCTCTCGAGAGTGTGTCTTAGCTGGAGCAGTGAGCAGCCTAGAAAAAAAATGGGTTTCTCCTAGAAATAAAATACGACTAACCTGCTGCATGCTTTTTTTTATATTTTCTCAGCTCGTTTCTCGTCTTCATACTATTTCCATCATCAAGTTAGAGCAATCAGCCTTTTTCTCTCTTCTCTCCTCTTTCTCATCCCACCAAAAAAAATTTCCCACTCTTTTCACTCCCGTCATGATTGACAACGTATTGATTTATTGATTATGTTCAGTCAATACCTGCCTATCACATCAATTCTCTAGAGAGAATTACAACGACCCTCTCTCTCTCTCCTTTTCCCTTTTCTCTCTGCGTTTCCCTGTCTCTTCTTTTTTTTCCTCGTTGCTAATAGAAAAGATTTTTATGAGCATTGTGCCAGTACCCATTCATCTCCGGAAGGCATTTTCTCTCTCTCTCTTTCCCTTAGCTAGCATTTTTTTTTACTTTTTTTCCTTTATAAGCCTAAATATGGTATACTCTTTGGGCACTTGATATATCCCTACTACATGACTTTTCCGGCATATCTCTCTTGTGTGGAGCTTTTTTTTAAGAGTAAAAAAATCGCCAGAGTAGCCACGATCGCCACGAATGTGATGGATTCCTATTGTTCTCCTCGTGTTTCAGTTGGCTATATGAGCATTAAGCTGGACTGTGCTTTTTTTACTCTGTCATATATTGATATTTATGTTTGGATGTCATCATCATCGTCATCAGCCTCAAACTGGGCTGCAAAATAAAGCTGAAGGAGAGGAGTTTAGATGCAAGGCAATGTGTATGTGAGCACTAGCAAACAAGATGAATTTTTCCCATATATCCTCTCGTTTTTTTTTGGTGGCTGGCTTGGGAAAGGTGCTAAACTTGAAAAAAGGAAGGGTGAGGCTAATAGCTCGGAATGAAATTTTCAGCTCTTCTACTCGCTCCTCGTTCAATATTTACCGGGGGAATTCTTTTTTTTACACTCTCATTATCAGATTGAGAGCAACAAGTCAGGTTAACCTATGGAATTGGCAAGTTTGTCACAATTTTTGTTTCCGGATTCTCAATTTCGTTGTTATCCAAGAAAATAAAGAAAACTCCTGGTGGAATAGGAAAATGCATTATGGAAAAAAAGAATATACTTTTGCTATCCCTAAGATCGCACCTAGTATGGAGGGCACGTCCGCCTCAACTTCTTTTCCTGGCTTTTTCCATATTTCTTCCAGGATAAAATTGCACTAGAAGGAAGGAGAAAAAATGAGTTTTGAAATTACCTCGAATACATCAAGTGGGAAAAGGGAAGAGCTGGAAAATGAGTGGGTGACTCTGCTGTACACAATGCACCAGGGTACAAAAGCTCATCTTTTTCTTTTGCGTGTACAATAACAGCAAAAAATTAATCGGGGGAATGCCACTTTTCACTCACTGTCATTGTAGGTCAACCCCATCCCGGTGATAACCGCAAGTCATGTGGTGACTCATGCGAAAAATGCACCCGCAGTTTTCACCCATCATCGGCCACCTTCGCTATAGAAAAATTTTTACGGCAAGATCAGAAAAGTTGCAAAGAAACCCAAAAAAAATTGCCAGAGAAAGCTGAACTCTTGAAAGGTAGCAGTGTCCTCAGTGAACCCTTCTCTGAGACACCATTCTCGACCGGATATATTCCCTTCCTTCTAAATTGATTACAGTTGGTTTCCATTTGCCACCAATATTCTCTGGAAAGCTGTGTAAATCAGATTTTTTTAAAAAGGCAACAACCTAATATCAATATCTCGTGCATTCCTTCATTATCCAGCTCTTAACGGGAAAAGGAGGAATTTTCAGTTGTAATACGAAGAAAACGCTATTTATGCTAACATCCCTGGAAACAAGCAGTTTCTCTACCTGGGTCTCCACTCTGTTTTGAGAAAAGGGGCCAATATGTGAAATTATGGTGAGCTGCAACTACAACTCACTTTATTTCCAGATTATTCTTCGTGTTCGGATTTATTTTATGATTTATTTAGTGCAGGCTGTTAGACATGGACGCATATCATTTACATGTAAAGTAGCCTAAAAACAGCAGTTACAGGGTGGACTGTATACATAAAAGCAGGGGCAATGCAGAATTTGGCTAAAAGTCTGCTGGGACCTTAAATATATATTCACTACTATAAAAAATGGAAGTGAAATATTTACAATTTTTTTTTAGGAAATACCTACATGTATCATGTATGCCTATATATATTTTAGTCCGTCAGTAATTTAGAAATTGTCCGGAGTCGACAGGAAGGAGAGAAATGGGGAAATTATTCCTCAGCAATAGTTTGATCCGATAACGATTTTCTGCTAATCTACAAGCATAATCATAATATGACAGGCATTCCAAGTTGGGAGAGAGGGCAGGGAGGGAAGTGAGCAAACTGGAGAAAAGAAAGGACATACACATGAAGCATGTTGCGCTATTAAACAAATAGCTCTGGAAAAGGCATATTTTTTACAATGTGATACTACGGCTCAGGTTAGAGAGTGAAAAAGGCTCACGACTTCTCTTTTTTCCAGTTGACGACTCAACGTCGACTGGGGCAGTTTTCCCTTTTGTTGAAGTGGAACTATTATTTATGCCTGAAATGTGGATATGTGTGTACGGCTCCTACTCCGGGTAAATATGAAAAGCCTAATTTCACCTTCCGAAGGTGCTGCAGCACTAAACAATGTATGCGCATATTCCTTCTCCAGTGCATTTATGGATTGAGAGCGGACCATGTTTTTTTATCGTGGTCTCCGAAAAAAAACTTTTTTTATTCATTTTTAGTCTCTGCCCGCTCACCAGCTTTTACTTTCTGTTCATGTCTTGCTTGAACGACAGAGCACAGATATTTTTACTTTCAATGCTGTAACGGCTCGCATGTCTTTTTCTGGGGAGGTATGAAAATGTCACGGAAAGTATGCGTGGTTATCACTGCACTATCTACAAACTACTTTTTGCTTGCAAATGTACACAAAAATATTTTATGATAATGGAGCTATTGAAGAGCTGTTAAGTATTTTATTGTCCGTGCTCAGAGCTATAAAAATGGTAAAGCTGAAATTTTATATTTTTAAAAAAGGAAAGCTCAAAACTGGCCTACATTAGCAGTGTTTTAAGCACGCTCACACAATATGAGTTTTGGATAAGGAAAGTGAAAATATTTATTTATTTGAGCACCGCTATCACAGTGCCCACTTTAGGCACTCTGATTTCCACTAGCCCTGCAAAAGGCCCTGTTTTCACAGGAGAAAAGATGTATCGAGTAAATTGAGAAGTGACGGGTTATATGCTCGGCGTATAAGCTTCAGCTTAAAATATATTCCATGCTCTTTTGCGGCATATTAGAGCGCTCCCGCTGCACGTGAGAGTAAGGAAGGATTATTGGTGCGCTACAGTTGGGCACGGTTTCACAATAATTGGAGGCAGTGTAAGAGACGGTTTCACAGTTTTCATTTTCCACCACGAAAATTTTCTTTCACCCTTTTTTTACTCATTCACTTTTCTCCGTCAACTCAGCCCACTGTCACCACTGCTCGAGCTACATCACGAAAACTGTATAAACACGGCTCACCAAATAATCAGAGCGTAAAAATGGATATTATGCATTGATTGACAAGAATTAACCTTAATGTTGATTTCGCGTGTGTTCTCAATGTAATTAAATAGTTTAGCGGGGCTGCTCTCTCCCTCTCCGAAAAATAAAAAAGGCTTGCACGGCCACATTTTTAAAAATTTAGGTGTACTGCTCCACCTGCAGAAGCCAGCTTTAAAAGCTTATGCATATCAGTAAAAGAAAGTAAAACTGTTTTAGATTTTGCAGCGTATACACAGCGAAAAAAAAGAGGTTTTTTGGTGATCACTCATTCAAAATACCCGCGATATTTACTATTGAGTATGCCTTTTACCTGAAAAAAAAACTTATGTTCCGCAGTGTAATAATTTGCCCTTTTTTTGAGCCCGCTACCAAACTGTTTCTGGCAAAGCTGGTCCATTTTGCTAATCAATCACCCCACTCAAAAAGTTTAATTTAGATTTTCAGGAAATTATTAGTGTAAAATGCTCCCAGCAACAGATATAGAGTGGTGGCTAGTATGGGGAAATAACTAGCCCATTTGACAATGAGGACAAGGCACACTCAGGCAGATGGAATCGAGTGGCTTTGTGGCCTTCCTGTTGTCACCCAAAGCCACTCCACCAGACAAGCTCTGCATTTCGTTTTTAGTGAGGCGAAGGAAATGGTACAGTCATTCTAGCAAGCGAGAGCAAAGTTGGGCTGCACAGGAAACGCTATTGGAAAACATTCAATTTCTGGGAAATGCGGCAATTATATGTTTCATATGTGCAGCTTGATTACGCTTCTCCAATTTTTTCTCGTTTTTTTTCATTCAGCTGGGAGTGCTTATTGCAACCGTTTGGTTGAATCAGCGCGGAGTACAGGGAATGAACTTTTTTTTGCTGTTACGTTCGTTTAGCACTTTTGAAGTTGTCTTGCTCGAGATGATGATCTTCTGATCTTGTAGAAAAAATTGATCGAAAATTATTAGCGGGATATTGCTATGAGCGTGTTGTTTCCTTTCCGAGGGAAAACATCAAACTCTATACGGCCTGCGTCTCCTTTATGTAGCTCAATAAAAAATAATTGGAGAGGCATAAAATATGTTGGCGCAGAGCCCGATCGACATCTCCATACTATGCCGTCGTAATCATTATTATTGAAGTCTCCTTTCTCAAAAAATTTCCGGCAGAGAGAAGCGCAAAATATTTTTTTTATATGAGGAGGAGAGTGGGTGCATATGTCGTGTTTGCAATGAATTCTCAGATAAATTTTGCTATAATCGATATAAAAATGGGTAAATTGGCGGAAAAGATTTGAAGGGGAAATGAGCTAGAGGAAAATATAAATTTTTGGGGAAGTGCTCCCAGCACATCAAAATAATATGCTTTTCGCAAATTTTATAAGCGTTTTGGGTCAGATGAGGGAAGAGTAATATGCGTCTGTGTGGGGAATAGAAGAAGGCAGTTGTAAATTTGGAACAATGTGCAGCTGTGGTGTCAATATCTTTAAGAATCTATTGGAAAGTTTGCGATGTGATGCTGCACGGAGGAGCAACTTAATATTTCTTGTTATTTGATAGGAGAGAGAGAGTTTTCTTTTTTTAAATAAAAATTGTTGCAAGAGATACTTCATTTTCTATCGAGAAGAGAGTCGAGTAATTGTAAACCAGTTAGGGGGGAAATGGGGATATCTGAGCTAAAGTTAATTATCTTGTGTTTGGAGTATCCGCGATAAATTTCGTATCCTTCTTGGTTCTCTGTTTTTTACGAGTGCGTCATCTCCGTGGGCTGTAGAGGAGGGAATAGGGAGAGTTGGAATGGGCTCGGCTGAGTTGTTAGCATTAGTCATGTGGATAATAAGAAAGGTTTGTAAACATGAGAGCGAGTAGTAAACAAGCATAAAGTTGATGAATGGAAGTGGTCTGGAGGTGAAGAATGGCGTAATTTGCGGTTTTATTGGGATATTCTTTAAAGCTGATTTTGCATTTCGCTTTTCGGAGCTATGCATGCGGACCGGGACAAGAAGGAGTCTGCCAAGAAACGTGAGAGCTCAGTTTTTTGTAATAGATATTGGAGGAGTGAAAAGGAGGAAAAACGAAGCTTTTTTATATAGTGGCGCTACAATATCTAATATGAGCGGCTTGAGTAGTGGTTGGAGAATCCTTGTCATTATTTTTTTTAAAGCAGCGGGCATAGCCTATCGCTGGAGTTATGTTGAAAAGTGGAAGGAAAAATCAAATGACATTAGGGTACACATCAGAAGCAATTACTTTTAGGAGATGTCAATGTATTTACCATTGCCAGCTTTTAAATGGATACTTGTAAACATTTATAAAGAAAATAATGGGCACATTCAAAATCACTTTGCGACTGGGTACACATCTCCCAAGCAAATAGAGACATGGAGAAGTTTACTCAGCAAAGAACCGAAAACATCCAAATCCAACCTTTTCTCATAATATTCTGTTTACCCATTTTCACTACACTTTCTCCAACAGATTCCTCAGCAACGACAGTGCTTTCTCCCAACATGTAAATGTGAAACGCGACGTGGAGACCCTTCCACTAGAAAATTGTGGGGTTTCGCCGGAGCGAAACACGGCTACAAGTGTGGAGAGATGCAGCTATATTTCCAGCTAAAAATGGTCATTTTTATTGCGAAACAGTGGCCCAAGATAAACGAGTTCTATTTAATTTAGAAACGGCTTTTAACGGAGTAAAATATACTCTCTCTTGCATGAAATTTTTTTGGAGAAAAAAATATATTTAGTTGCCCCCTCCATCATAATCAACAGTGAACGGAGTTTAACTAAAAAGGTGAATTTTTCTGTGATGTTCCAAAAAAAGAAAAACATTTTCCTTCGCCTCAGTCACTCACAAAATGCAAAAAAATGTCCTTACTCTCATATCATTTGGTCGTGTGCGGAGTCATACGCCAAAATGTGCACCCTTCTCAGCGCCATTCGTGACCGTGACCATGTGCTTTGAATTTCACAGAGAGGCATGGACAAACATCCATTGTCTGTGTGCGAAGCGGTATGGGTGCAGATAACTACGTCAAGTTTGCACTTTCCCGTGCACTCTCACAACGTCCCGTATTGCGTGCTTTTACAAAAAAAATGGTATGTGCACGCATGACCGCCACTCGGCATTGCCAAACAAAAGAAGAAAAAAATTGTGTACATTATATAAAAATTGCTCATATGCTTTTATACCTTTTCCACCCGCCTATAAAAATGGGAGCATTATATTCCTTTGAAAAGTTTCCGGCTCTTTTTTTTAAAAAGGAGAGAAAAAAAAACTCTTTTTTTAAATAAAAAGGAGTGGGTCAGCTGGGCACACGCATTCAAGGGAAAGCTCTCACTTCCGCTTTTATTTTGCGCTGCACCACTTTTTTATGGTTGAAGTGCATCGCTCTCATTCCAAGAGAGAGAGAAAGATGAATCACTCGGCCAGTTAAAAAGGATGCCGGAGTGGGCCACATGCCTTCCTCTCAAGTGTCTTCTTGGTCGGTGATGGGCATCGGATATAAAAAAAAGTGGGAGCCACTTGAGTGCCATCAAGTAACCAGAACAGTTTTGAATAGTTCCGCAATTTTCCCTTTTGTGGTGTGCTTGAAGGTATTATGCCGTTTTGGAAAAAAATTTCTCGTGTAGTACAAAATAGAAAAAAAAACGTTTGATGAAAGATGCATCTGACAGTAGCAAGAACTGGCTGAGTAGACACAATTCCCATCACTTAGCGCTATTAACAAAGGCTCCACTTTTGTCGCTTTTACTGCCGCTTCTCCTCCACTCCATGCACAAATTTGCCGGATCAGATTGTGGAGGAGAATGGAGGGGTAATATAATATAATAATATGCCTATCGCGATTTTGCATAGCACCGTTTTGGCAAGGGAAAGCTTGTGGTGAGGATAAATCTGCGGAAGTGGAAAATGCGGAAAGCTGATATAACAGTGGGAGGGCTGAATGAAAAGATATGCATTTGCGAAAATGAAACAGAATTAAGTTGAATGAAGTGCTCGTTTTACTTCAAAATTGGCAACCGACAAAAAAAAGTTGCTGAGAGTTCTCAGAGTATTTTTTTTCATTCTACTTAAGTTGAGTATCTCCTCAAGTTGCGCTGAGTGGGCTTATCACTTTACCAGAAATTGACATCTAGTCACACTCCTCAATCATTTGTTGTATAGACAATAACGAATTTTATTTTTAAGTCGGCACAAAACTCTCCGCTAACATGCAGCTAAAGCCCAGTTTCAACTTTTATGTGTGCCGCTGCTGCTGCTTCACTCCTCATCTCCTCCCAGCTGAATTCTACTTCCGCGTTGTAGCACTTCCTCTTGGAGAGCTCATTAAAATGATAAAATTAATCTGACAATGTTCCCGATTCTCTTCACCTACTCTTACTCAGTTTTTACACAAAAAGCTGCTGTGTGGAAATTGACGCCAATTTGTAATATGTCACGATAGGCGGGATTATATGTGGCTCTGTACTATCTGCAATTTATGCTGCGATTGGCGGCTTCTGGCTTCTTTTAGAAGGAGCATCCCAATAAATCACAGCTACTCCCGATAAGGGTGCTCACTCCAGGAGAACCCCCATTAAAAAAATTAATTACAAACTTATATCACGTCGTTCCTCACAGAAATTGCAAATTGAAAAGCATGCAAATATATTGGGAAATTAATAAAAAAAAATAAGAATATAAAAAAAACTATTTCTTCACTCTTCTCTTTTTTTACCGGGAATTTGTTTTTAAGAGCTGACTCTCCAACCAAATTTCATATAGAAGGAACACCTACACAATCTCTATTGTCACATTGACTAATTCCAGCCCCATCCAAAAAATAAATATTATACGATCATATAGTCGTGGAACGAGCTAAAGCTAAAAAAAAGGATTTTTGGAAATTGGCATCTCCAATTTTTATTATTATTTTTTTCTGAAAGGAGATTTCTAAGCGAACAAATTTTCTACTAGCCCAATACCATTATGAACGTTGAGCCTCTGCTAGGCGCATTATTGAACATTGAACATTTTCTATTTTTTTATTATTTTTTCCTTTCGCAAGCCAAATTATACGACCGTGTTTTCTTGACTTTCTCCGGGAAGCTGATTATAGGTTGATTTGATACATTTCGAAAAGGTTGACAGCGAAATCATTTCCCGGAACGGTGTTTATATATACTCCTCCAGCTTCTGTTGTCGCACTGATACACTTTACGGCATTTTCCGCAGCTCCAACTTCCCAGCAACAAAAAAATAGCATTTTGCGACGCAACAGCAGCAGCAGCAGTGCTAGGACGGTGTATGCCTTTTTCCTCCTCCAGTGTGGCTCACTCTCTACATTCATTATCAGAATTATACACATTTCTACCTGGCTAATCACGATACAATATGGCTTGAGTTTCGTTTGAAAATGCAAATCAATTTCTGTAGGAGCAAGTGATATTTAGAATTGATAAGGGAACTGCTCACAGCGTTTCCTGCTCAGAGTTAAGCTGATTTTGATACGCATATAGGAAAAAAGGTATGAGAGGAGGAAAGTCAGGGAAAATGGAGGGAACTAACTCTCTCTCTCTCTCTCTCTCTCTTTTCTCGTTCAGCTCGTGAAAGAAAACGGGAGCTGCGGCGAACTACAGAAATAGCAGCATCTATAAAATTTTTTGGGTGGCTATTTACACAAGCAAGTCAAAGGAAAATAAGCTGTTTGTTCAGTTTAGATTGGTGGGTATTTGGACATGTGTTCAGTACATGTGAGTAATTAAGAAGTAGAAAACGCTTTTCCTCTCCTTCTCTCCTTCTTTGTCCATGCAGTAAAAAAAATATATATATATGTATAATCTACGTTTCATGACGTCCACCTCGACAACTTTTTATGTACATCATATTAATCGTAATCGTCCCTTTCTGTGCTGCTGTTGCTGGGCCACTCTCTTCCACCGAAAAAAGAGAAAGAATAAAAAAACGTTTCATTCCATTTATTTTCCAATTCGATATGATATGGGTAAATTAGATTTTATTTTCTCGGGATCCCAATCCACACAAAAATGTGTGGGGGTTTATAGAGAGAAAGGAATTTTTTATATAAGGTATCAGGTGAGCATGGCTGTCGAGCTGGGCACGAACTAGATTTTTTGGTGGCACTGCTGAAAAAGCTGCCGGAGTATCGGTGGCCGTTTCCATTACTCATTCCTCTGCTGATTATGACAAAAGCCAACAAGTCAGCCTTTAATTCATTATTGCAGGAAAGGCATTTTATTGTGTTATTGTATTAAAATGAGCGTTAGCCAAAAAAAACTCTTTTTATTGCTGGCATTTTGCATGCAAAAGACAGTGGATGTAGGTCCATTGCGCATAATTTCCCTTGGATTCGTAGAGAGGGAGAGTATGAAACGCGCTCCACGTCCGAAAAAGGAAGGAAAGAAAAACTCGGCAGTTTTCTTGCAGTGGATTTTACATTAAAATGACATTACGCCGGTTTCCCAATTAAACAGTGAGGCTCTTAACTGCTCTCAGGAACCACTCATTTGCAAGTGGGACTGCCGTGGAGAAGGGAACTGGGTTGGGGAGTGGAAAGAGGAGAGCTCTACAGCTCTGTTGACTTTTGCAGGTTGTGGAGCAAAGCTAATAAAGAGACATAGAGGTAGAAAGCTGCTACATTTGAGAGTTATCCGCATTATCTAAATTCACTCGAATTTCAATCATTGCAACTGAGAATAAATCTTTGGGTAGTGGGCCCAACTTTTTTTTTCTGGCCAAGTTGGGAGCGGAAGGGAGCAAGTACGCAGAAAAAAAAAGTTTTTCATTTCATTGCTAATGCATAGATCTGCGGGGATAAATGCACACACTCCTCCTCACCACTCACTCCCCTGATAAAAGTAAACACATACAAAAAAGGAGCCTTTTTCCACTTGTCATATATTTATAAGGTTAATACGAAATTTTACACAAAAATCGATCGATTAATGCTTAACATGCACGAAACAAATTTATCGATTTGGAGTGGATGTGGTGGTGGCAGTAGTCGTCGTGGGATCAAAAACTTATCACACAACACACACACACACACTCACTCACTTCACTCAGAAATTTGTATTTGTGCGCTCGCATTCGACCAAACTCATAAACGAGTTGCTGACGACTGCTGGGCAGGCAACAACTCCGTTAAGGCTTTAAAAACAAGAAACTTTTCATCATCAAAATCTTGATTCATTATTAATTCCAAAGTACATTCCTTTTACTTCCCTCTTCCTCTTGTTCCCTCTCTCCAACCTCTGCTCAGCCACTCTCAAAAACTCTGCATAAACTCAAATAAATCTCCGCTCAATACTTAAATGCAAACTAATGCTCCTGTCAAAACAGCGTGTTCGAGTATTTTACACTCGAGAGTCGAGTGCCATGCGAATTTCGAGCCAGCAGAGAGCTGGACTCTGCCAGAGAGCCAGAGAGCCAGAGAGAAAGAGAAACATTTTTTTAAAAAAAAGTGTATCAACGTCCTCGTCAATAAAATTAATGGGGGACATGCCTACACTTTATATATACTCTGCTGCAGTTTTCGGCGCATTTCCATATTCCGATTTCCAGTGTTGCATGCACTCGTGTGGGGCTACATAAGAGTAGGAGCTAGAAATGGTGCATGCCACGGACTGAATATATATTTTTTGCGACAATAATCACTCCGAGGAAGAGTAGCAAGGAAAAGTAGTTGCGAAAACAGGACACTTGCAATAAAATTTTAATATTAAGTAGTTAACAGCAACTATTAAAAAATCCGGAGTGGCAGGAGCTTACTTATAGTTAGCTATGCAACTATGGCTCCTTCTCTGCGAGTCAAACTCTGCCTTCATCAAAACTCATATAGTAATCAGATCGAAAGCTGTTTGCTCTTGTCACCTTGTCACCAACTCAAAACAAGTGCATATAACTCTCGTGGCATGCGAAAATGCAAAACTTTCTGTAAGTGAAATTTTCCCTCGAAAATTATTATTAGCTCTAGTTAGTCCAAAATCCTTGTGAAAATTGCGATAGCAAGCAAAAACGAAATTGGCCAGGTATGTACAATAGGCAAGAAGAATAACGATAAGAAAATAGCTTATTAGAGCTGTGTGGCATGGCTCATGCACATTTTCACTGAGAAACGGCGCAAATTTATTTGTCAATTTATAAATTGCAGTGGAGATTAAAACCAAAACTAATGGACATTTTTCCTCCTCACTTCACCTCTATTGACTTACCCTGAAAAAAGTATTTTTTTGCGACTTTCTCCAAAATCCTCAAGTTGGAGAGAACCTACCAAAAAATAAATACATTTTTGTTCCTAAACAGCAAATTCGCATTCAACAGACACAGCTCCAATGTGCACAGCCGCTTTTCCCCTTTCAACCTTTGTGCACACGCCACACAGAATGGGAATCAACAGCTCAATTTTCAAA
>JAHZND010003319.1:0-14297 GCA_027744115.1 Acrocyrtus sp. NNG-2020 | reverse complement strand
ACAGCTCTAGAGTCTAGAGTCGGCCGGCAGTTGGCAGAAAATAGTTTTGCTCTAGAATTAATGATACCATTTAAATCATTGCAGCCTGATCCCTACCAATCTTCAGCAAATATATTGTACCTATTAAGTGGTCAATTAGTAATCAGTATGAAAGCCTTCACGTTAATTTTGAACTAAAAATTACTTTAGATTTGCTGCTACACTTTACCATACAACAATGCTATACTAATTTACTAACAGCGCAGCGGCAGAGAAGTGGATAATCATATGAATTCCTGAGAGAGAATGAGAATATAGGAATGTTACTAATTTTCTCATACAAATAACGGACAATGCTAAGCTTGTTGTTACATAAATGAAAGGAAGCGCCGCATTTTTCATGACAAAGGTATAATACACTTTGGAGTACATTGGTGTGCTATACCGAGGAAGAACCTTGATAAAAAAAGCTGATTTAATAATCCCATGTACCTAATCAGAGTAAAAGAAAGGTTCGTGTGAGTTGTAGGCGAATGTCAGTGAGCGATTTCCGGGTCGGAGTAAATTAAGGTGAGTCAACATTTCAGAGCACTCAAGTGCATTCTAACTCTACCAGCGAGGTTTATTCCCAGTACAGCTGTTAAAAGGAAGGAAGTGTTGAAAAAACCAGTCGTAACAGTCACACTGGTGGCTTGACAATTTGTGCCTGCCCTTCTACTCCCAAGAATTAAAGTGAGTACATTTTCTACCCATATACACGCAGTATGTAGCGAATACAATAATCGTAATGATGATGGGGAAAACTCCCATCCCAGCCCTCCCCGCAACTTTTACTGTCACTGAATAGGTGTGCAATTCTTAGATTTTCCGAACTGTTCCACCCAACTCTTTCCAGAAATTAAAGTGGAAGCTAGTCATAGGTAGGAAGCGTAGTCCTAAAGTTGTTAGCCAGAACTGAATTTGTGCACGACACAATAAGACTAAAAACAGCAATCTGTCTACAAAAAGGAGCAGAAAACGAGCAAACGGTTTTCGCCCAACTGTTCCCCGAATAGAGGATAGCAAATAAAATGAGTATCAATAACATTACTGTAATTCACGTTTCTCTTACATTTTTCCTTATATACTGGAGTGCTGATACAATCCCAACTGTTCCCCGAATAGAGGATAGCAAATAAAATGAGTATCAATAACATTACTGTAATTCACGTTTCTCTTACATTTTTCCTTATATACTGGAGTGCTAGGTACAAAAAATTCAGCCCAAAGCTTCTGTTGGATGCTGTGATTATTTTTGCAATTCTACTCCCTATTAGATGTCAGTTGAGAGTAGCAAGCATTTTACGGGAAAATAGAAAAGGTATCAACAACAGTCCAATATATTACTTTTCTGATCTGCTCAGCAAAGATTCAAAAGGCCCAAATCAAAGCCAACCAGCAATTCCTTTATTCCTTTTCTTTACATCTTTTCATCCCAAAACTTTTTCCTGTTCCTTAATACTGACTACAGCAAGCTGACCAACAGACCGACCATCACATCACCCTCCTATTAATTTCCTGGAAACATTCAAACAGTGCAACCGCCCGCCTTCTCTGCTTTGTTAGTTTGCTAAGTTAGCCTTTCTTTTCATCTGAAAGAGCCTCATTAATTTTTTCGCTCACGAGTGTCCGTTTTGTTTTCAGTAACAAATTACCTACAATGAGCACACATCACTTTGTTTCTTGGATTCAAGTAAAAGGCCCTAAAATCCACTCAGGATCACGTCTGTGATGATAATCAAATAATCATGACTTCACATTTCAACTTCCTTATCAACGGGAAACCTCGTAACCGCTGGTCAGACGAGTCTCAAATGACAAAACGTTTTGTCATCGGCTGCACCTTACCTATTAACTAATCAGTTTCTGTCTGCTACTAACGGCATCATCGGCTTGATAGGATTTTATGGGTTTTATACATACTCTGCAAAGTCAGCAAAAATGTGGTTACTGTTGTTGTGCTACGCTTGACTCTGCATTGCATTAGGCTTCATGCGGTGGGTGGGCATTTGAGCAAGAGATAAAGTATATGCAAAGCATACCTCCAACATAAATCGTATATTTATACAGGTTAGCCGTCAAGTCAAACCAGCCGCATTTCAGACAATGGTCACATAACACTTTTAAGGACCTGGAATGGCCACATCAAAAAAGCTTCTCCTTCACCAGAAAAATTCACGTTTACGCAATAGTAATGGCAAGTGAGCTGTAAAAGTACTGCATGGTCCACATCTACAACGAACTAAGCATGTGCATATAATGTAACTGTTTATTATCTTCCCCCTGCCCTAATCCAAACTCATTATTTAGCATATCTCATAATATTGTGATATGTTCGTAGAAGAGAACGTGAACGCAATTAATGCGAAATCGATATGCAGTAAATTATAATTGCAACCTGAGTAGTGGTTCCTTTAATTTCCTGTTTTCATTTTTTCCTGTAATTCCTTTAATTTTATTTCACAGTTATATTTATTACATTACATAGTCTGCAATCTCTAACTGAGATGCACGGCTAAAGTAAACTTTAAAAATTACTTTACACAGACTGACAGGTGCAGTATTCCTTTGGACTAAGACCAAAGCTCTGGTAAATCAACAAGGACTCCATTTTAAATAGGGTTGAATGAAATTTTAAAATCCGAAATTTGAACCTGGTGGCGTGTCTGGCAGAGCTAATAAATGTAAAATTTAAGTGGGCGTTGGCACTGAACTTTCTACTTTTTACAAAACCAAGATATCGACAAAACTTACCTGTGATATTGGGCTTGGGCATTATTATATATGCACATAAATTACCTACTTATGGGGATGGGTAATGGGGTGAATAGCTGACGATGAGAACAAAAGCTCGGCTGTTTCACAACTTGTTTCCAGATCAATAACATCTTTAGTCTCTTTTCTTAGCTACCAGCTTCTGCTTTTCTCGCATTTTTCATATTTGCTATTTCTAACTGTACGGCGCAAGATAAGATACATGCAACTCTTTCTATCAGTGAAAACCAGTAGTTTGGTTTAAACAGTTTACTACTACTTGACACTTCAATTTTTTATCAATGAGTTGCTAACTCCGAAATACTTACGGATGGGGCTAGGGTAAATGCTTACTCTGTACATATTTCAATCCACGCCTGAAACCAGTGGATACGACTTCTCACGAATATTGTACACTTCGGGAGGCAAAAGCAAATGAGCAAGAAAGCAATCATTTCTTATGTGTGACTCAAGTTTTACATTACTCATCATTTTGATGATCACCCACTCGAGAAGGAGAGATGAGCCATGAGCAAAATATACATCAAGATGGGCAATATCGAAAAATAAATGCGAAAACAATTGCTGCTGGCTGCTTTTTTTGTTTTTCTTTGTGCTCTTTGTGTAACTCAATAATCTTCACCAACATAACTGTAATTACGTATTACATACAAGAAGTGACGCACATTTACTTACTTATATGGACAACTGCAATCTCTCATCAGACCCTGATCACTACATTGCTTAACACATCCCTTTCTTCCTGCTGACTTATTTGACGTTAAATCACCTTTCTTTAGCGCGGTCCTCCCCTTCTTCGTGAGACCACGCTTTTCTCAGCTTACATATTATGCGATATTCTGCATTTTCCCATAACAAATTGTCTTCGAAAATAAAAAGACTGTTGAGCTAAACTCATGTTTAACATGCAGTAAGATGTGAAGCAAATATATCCAACGTCTTCAGTGTCCCTTTTTTTATAAAACTAGAAAATCATCGTAAGAAGCAGAGCTCTAATGTAAAAGTGGTACGTAGCCAGTCAGGGCAAAGTCAAGTTTACGCTAGAAAAATGTGACAAAAAACTTTACAATCTGAACAGTCACCATCATCAACATCATTCACGTTTTACCCGAGATAAACTACAAAGTGAAGAAGTAAAGCAATACCAATATGAGTTTTTATAAGCGCCAACGACAACATCAGAAACCATGCCTGCCATATGCACATCAGTGTTCACGACTAGTCATCATAACCCTTTCTTTACCGTCTCAAATATACACGAAACGTAGAGATAAAGGGAAACTTGGATCAGTGCATTATATTTCATGCAATTTCTCACGTCTTTCTTTTAGAATTCTTCACAAAATTGTTCTCACACAGTTCAGCCTGAAATATGAAGTTATGATGTACTAATAAATCTACCACATCACACCACTTTAATTTCAACGTTTTGGTAGATTTGCAGTTGACGCTTGACGCGACAGCATGCTCACTACAGAGAATGATTATTATTACAAAGAAACTAAAGCAAGTCAACGAACGATTGGCTGTGTTCGAAGGGAAAGGAAGGCAGATCTTTACTAACATGAAAAACTATAATTTTCAGATTTTCTCTCCTCGCTGTCAAATGGAGGTTACCATCTTTTAGGGATTTAGCTAAGCACTTTTGAAGAAATGAGTTTTAGTTTCTAATTACACAAGGTGCATTGTTCTGACTGTAATGCATTTATTATTACGTAGCTGCATGGATATAGCTATACAGAATATGCATCGTTAATCACTTTTTTAAAACTCGATCGTGCACACCAGCTCTTTTTTGCGATCTCAGTCTGATAGTGAGTGTCTGAAATTACACTTCTGGATACCTTTCAAGCTTACCACATGAGAAACTTTTGCGGAAGATTTGCTTATTTAAAATGCACAAGCCTAAACCACAATTTTCTTAAAATGTGCATTTATTATACCACCTACTTCCGAGCAAATTGCCGAATGTGAACAGTATTGTGCTACTTTGCTTGGCTGTTTTCTTAATAAAAATTCAGATTTTACAGTGAAAAAAGTTTACATTCGTAGCTTCAAGATTGCTACAAAAAGAGAGTACAAAAAGATTGCGAAACTGATAATGCCAGCTTATTTTCTGACAATGAAGCAGCGGGACTTATGTACATCCACATGTCGGATCCTTTGACATTTTGGTCATTCCATACAGACCTACTTCATTGCTATCAATTATATTAAAGCAAATGAGCCAAAGCTGTCATATTGAAATCGCTGTGGTAAATGCCGACCTGGTGCGTCACTTCTTACACATCATCAATGTCAGGATAATGAACGGTTGTAGTTGGAAGTTCAAGTTGGGCCCAAAGACGCAAAAAAGAGGCATAATATCTGCATGGTGTCGAAAGCCGAAAAAGGAAGCTCTATGCTGCACACTTTACGCTATCTTTTCTGCTGCTGCTGTTTCCGATGACATGGAGCATCAGCTCATGTGGCATAGTGCATCAGCGCACACTCCCCTTTTTTATATCAATCGTTGAGATAATAGCTTTTGTGAAAACTTCACTTATGAAATTGTTGATCAAGTAGAACTAGTGATGAATAGAAAATCGAGTTAAAACTCGAGTTCTCATTTAAAGAGCTATTAATCAAACGACTCGACTCCTATTCGTACATTATTCAGATTTATATCGCAATATGAAACTTTCCATGTGTATAATGTCCTATATTTTGAGCGGCTGCTGCTGCCTACGAGCTAGGCATGATTATATGCATTTAATCTTTTATATTAAATTACTTAAAAATTGTACACTATGGCAGAGAAGTATAATGTTCTATATTTTGAGCGGCTGCTGCTGCCTACGAGCTAGGCATGATTATATGCATTTAATCTTTTATATTAAATTACTTAAAAATTGTACACTATGGCAGAGAAGAGAGAACTGCCGCCGCCACTGCAACAGCCTCCACTTCTGGAGTGTAAGTATTCGTTCACTCGTCTTGATTGGTGAAAAACGGGAGGCTGCTATTGAAAACTTAATAGCCACTTTCCAAAGATAAGATATGACGGGCTCCACTTATAAGTATTTTTCTCCTACAGGCAAAATAAGAGATCACTAATCATCCTTAGTATAAAACTTATTATTAGTTCTTTTTAAGCATCTCATGTATTTCTAGATGCACGCATCGACCGTCTAATGAATGATTTATAGACCCACGATTTATTGCTAGTGTATCGAGTCAAGTTTCTACTAACTTGCTTGCAGATATATATACGTTGCAGGAAAAATTTCCAGTTGTTTATAAGATCCTTCTACCAGTACCACTCTATCTTCATGATCATTGTCGGAGCATCATTATGCAATGCTACCTTAACATGATGATGATGAATCATAGAAACGGGGATGCCTATGCCGTACCATGCTGATTTATATGGTTGAGATGGAAAACAAAGCATTTTCGTTCTTTTTCGAGCTATTACTTAATTAGCGACTGCTGCGAAAATGCAAGAATAAAGACCTTTATCACTGGACCTGCCTAGTGATGCCATTATTTATAGTAAAAGACATAAAATACCGATTAGATTTATTACATTCAGACTGTAATTTAATAACAAAGAAAGCTAGATTTCTTCATGCTTACTCACCGAGCGACTCCTCTTCTAGCACTCCTCTTCTTATAAGCACTTGAAAAAAGGAAACATATCAAGTACTAGGTACCCACACTGGTTGCTAAAAGACGAGCATTTGTGTGATATGAGTCATATCATATGACATCAAAGAATTGTCATCACTATCGCTGAATGAAGTAACAGCAATCTAAGTTTCATTTTTATATATTGGAGCAATACAAACTAAAAGTACATACCTAATTCAGTTTATTTTCCAATGTTAAAAACTGCAAATATTGAGCTGTTTATTTTAACTCATTCATCAACTAGGTAATTTCCTTCACTGTACATAACTTCAAGTTCAAAAGTGAATTATTTTTTAATTGTGCTAGCGCTAGGTACTTTAATCTGCATTAAAGTCCTTAGGTATCTTGTAGTACCTATTCAAAAATCCACTAACCAAGTAGCCAAGGTTTTCCATATGCCTGACAAGTGGATGGAAAGAGCAAATTCGAGAAAAGGGCTGTTAATTACACACGAGATGTTGCAAAATAGCTCCACCACTGTTATTATTTCTTATTTGCAAGTACGTTTTCACTTGGAACATCCAAGCGCGTTTTTTCTATAACCTCAATCATCCGCATTTGCAATATAATGACAGTATGAATACCTATAACACAATTATGAATTCTACTACACAGTGCACCTATTATATCGTCGGGCTAAAGATAGCCGGTCCATGAGATTCAGTATGCATTACGACTACGACCTCGAGTGAATCAGCAATTGTAAATTGTATCAAACCTTTGCGTGCCATCGCCAAACCTTTACCGCACTACCATCAATTTCTGTAGATAAAAAGATGATTGTTTTTCATTTTTAAAAGTATATTTATGTTTCACTCACAACTCTCAACTAAAAAACTGTATTCAAGGTCTCAAAAAAGTTGCTCTTTGCTGCAAGCCACCCAGGAAAGAAAAAATCACCAAAAAGCCCTATCATTGAGCATTGTGCTATCAATAAAGAGCATCACCGCCAACAGCACTGCTCTACAGTAACAATAATGCCACAGTATAAATATACAAATCCAACAGCCAATAAAAGCTATCTATATGTAAAGTTTGAAAATGGCTGGTTTCCCTTTCTTTGTCTCTTATAGAGATAACATTCATAAGATCATACTTGAAGAAGCACGAAGGAATTTATTATATGTATAGTATCATAAAGAGATAATGGTAACTCATATAATAGTAGTAGCTCTCCTTAACTGTGTGTACCTCCTATACTGATTTCCTTTTAGAAGATTCCACGTGAGATCATATTGGTTTTTCTCCAGGCAATAAAAATAGTGATTTCAAAACCAGGATAATATTCTGTACTGACGACTGCAAAGGTTGAGTTTTTTTGAAAGAAAAGAACACCGTAAATATGCTCATAATGCCATAATATATTACGCATATAGGTACACCAATTTTAGAGGCAAGAACGAAATTGTTCTCTGAAAAACTTAGTTGCAATTGGTATGAAGAGTCTGAAAATGCTTACTTTAATTTTCTTTTTGATTTCGTACTGTTTTCTTACAATCAATGTATGAAAGCTTTTACTACGGAAGATGGTTCTAACTATACCTTATATCAAGTCTCAGATAAAAAACATAAAACTGTAATCCAAAATTGTAATCTTTAATTTGCCAACACAAACAACCGTTCCGGTTGTGTACGTTGATGGTATTTCAAAACGAACTTTGCCGCAATGTGAGTAGATTATTACTGATTACATGAGAAAAACAAATGAAACCATTTCCTATCAAAAATCGGAGCTCATTTAAATTACCTATAATTCAAGCCCAAAACATTGTTGATTGTGTTTATCAAATAATTCAAAACTGCGCGGTTTTTCTATAGTTATATAATACCTTGACTAACATAATGCATACTCACTGGCATGCTTGATTTACTTATTGGATTGTAGCAATCACGTATCAAAGTCAGCGTCAGAGCGCACCTAATAAAACACATGTGAAGTTTTAAATACTCAAAATCAAAATGTAGATCTCATTTTTTCTGTGACAAATTTATACTGAACTACATACATACTTGCGTCTGCAACTTCAAGTGCACAGCACAACCTTAAATTAAGTTATTTAATTATGTTGGTCATAAAATTTCTTCAGTTCCTAAATTTCAAAACTCTGAAAGCATTCCTAATTGATGCCGCCATTGCTGTGCCGTAGTCGTAGTTTGAGAATCTTGAACTCTAGATGACTACCACATATCTGTATAATTTTTCTTTGTTCGTCATTTCCTAACAATTTATTAGCTTTAACAGATTAGCAAATGTATTAACAAGAATTATAATGTATTAAAGTATGTGCTTATTATCTTGTACTGAACATAAATGCAACTGCCTACATAAGCCTTATTTGTCTCTTGTATTTATCACGTCAAAACTGGACTGTGAAACCTGCTCTTTCTTGTCAATAAAATAATAATCCACAGGATGCCATTATTAACTGCTTTGCTGTTTCAGTTATTAGTTACCTACACAAGCCACAAGATTGCTATTACACTAAAAATAGTATCGTGTAACTGTGGTGTGCTGTATAAAACGAAGGATTGTCATTGTCACACTGGCTACGTTTAGCCTCAAAACTTATCATATAAAAAGATATATTGCGCCATATACCTGAGTTTACTTACCTTACAGTTTACAGCGTCAGCTGCAGTTGTGTCATTTACACATTAAATTGAAGACATGTCATGCATCGCTCGCAGTTTTGTACAGTTAAATGCATTTCGATACAAAATAATAACGTTCATCATTTCATCAAATCAACTATTTCTTATCACAAGGCGAGAACGAGAAGCGAAGACATACCACATCATCATCACCATCAAGTCACTAGTCATGAAATGACTTTGCTTTTTCCGTGAAAGGAACAATTGAAAGAATCTGCACGCTCATTCTTACAGATGCTTTTATGAAGTAATTTTTGCCTGTGAGTTCATTGTTCACTTTCTTGAATACGTACCCGTCCGTACTATACTGTGCATATACCCATCCAAGATTTAAATTAGGAAGTGCACGTTTATTATATCCAACGAGAAACGCGTCTCTACCACACCGTGATACAATTCACATTATATCAAACCAGAGCGGTAAGGCATTATTATGGATAGTACGATGTCAAAAAATCATTACTTCAAAGTACGCAAAAAATAACGGCCAATAAGGATATTGTCAGAATCTACTTGGTTCTACTTCTCCTCATATTCAAAGGATTATTCATATAAAAGCTATTGCACGACTTCGACTTGCCTTTTCTAATTTAACTAATTTTAACTGAGATTTCAGATTGTTGAAGTGTACAGTCCGCTGATTTAATAAAATACGCGTTCTCTGCTCTATTCGAAATCTAAATCAGATATGCAGAATCGAAAAAGCAATCTCACAATATCTGCTTAGTTATGGAGTGTACTTCAACTTCCCATGCCGAATCTGATTCAAAGCTCAAAGCTTCTCAAGACATGCATTTGTGACTGTGCAAAGATTGAAACTTTATTTATATGCTCCCACTCAAATTGTCCTTGAAGTGTTTTTATATATACAGATAAAACGGAATTCTCTTTTAAAAGGTGTCACATTACTAAACTTCAACTTTCCGCCTCTTGATATTCAGTTTTTTCAAGACGCTATGTAATAATACTAGAAAGCAGCGTAAAACCACTCAGTAAGTATATTCGTCCTAAAAAATAAAAATGTGAATAAATTTCTAGATGTCAAAACATTCAAGCACTTAGCTCCAATTGACTAGAGATGCTAGCGCTAGCAGTTAGTTGTGGAGTGATACGGATGATGTACCATGTATCCATTTCCTACAAAAACATACTTTCTTCTCATTTGTTATTTCTTCTGCCAACACCATGTTATTTTTCCATTCAACAAGAAAGCAAAAACAACTCCGGCAGTCCGAATTCCAACTGCATGCGTGCATTACTCGCTACAAGTTCCATTTGGCATGCCACCTAAAAAAGTGGTAAACGATTTACCGCTTTCTGAAACTGATATTGCATACCTACCTCTCATTCATACAGTTATCGTATTAGCTTTTCCTTCTCTTTTCCTCGGGGCTCGTGCCGATTTTCATCATGATAAACGACCAGTTGTAGAAACTCGTCAGTAACATGGAACGCACAGTTAAACCATTACGACTGCGAAGCAGCATTTTTTATACGATAACGTTTTGCGTCCCCTGTATGAGTACAAAGGCACTGATAGTTTGCTGTTAGTATACAGTACACCAAGGCTATAAACTGTTGAATTCGAGATTTTTTTATGTTTTCCACGAGTGAGCAATGCCAAAATCAGAAGCAAATACCAATATCAAGCCTACAGTGGTGACAGCTTCCAATTCGTTTATCGCTTAACGGTATTTGTTGAACAGTGAGTGACAAATTGAAAGCAGTTTCTCTCTGTAATGACAATGAGACTGTCATTGCATTAATATGGCTTTTTGCACAGTTCATATTATGAAGTTCATATTGCACAAAAAATCATAGAACACCATTCATTGCGCATATCGGCATCGGCACCAATATAAAAAATAGAAATGGCAAAATGCAACGCAGCGGTAGCAATTTTCTTATACGTGTCTTGAACCTATCGCTGCACTGATATGCTATCGACATCGAAATTGTGTATGTAGTATGTAGTAAGTCACAAAAATGAGACTTTGCCACTATTACATTTTTGCATGTAGTAGAAAGGTCTGAATTTTATAGGATAAAGGAAGTGGGAGTGTGGAAGCTTCGGAGCAATAGTCCTGATGGTATGTATGTGATGTGACTTTTAAAGTTCACGTGCAACTCTTCCAGTTTTAAAAGTAAACCGCTATAATAGACACCACATACAGAAAACATTCAGAAAAAATCTGTGTTAACTGCTTTTAGCTAGATCTAGAATAGAATTTTAATACCCGTTAATAGAATATATTTTCATACTTTCAGTGACGGTGACATCTATGAAACATACACCTACATATGTATATGCACACTGCTTTGCTTGTTATTATTGCATTGTTACTAATTAGTAGTAGAGTTTTTATAGAATCACAACAGAGAGGTATTTTTAATTAAAAGTAAAAAGAAAGTGTTCAGCTACTAAAATACAAAAATGAAGAACATTTTCTCAAGAAAACACAACAGACAGCCTTTTCTTTTATTTATTTTCTCTACTATGACTATGCTTTCATATGGTTTAGTATATTTCAAATTCACCCAGAGTCTAAAATTAAATCTATTTTTTGTCTGGATCTGGCTTGGCTACCACCTTTCCATACGGTAGCAGTACCAGTATAGACTAGCATAAATGATTAAGCCAAAAATAAAAGTTAATTCCTTCCATATAAAGACTGCAGTCTAGCAGTCTAGCAGTCTGTAGTTGCCTGTCCCTGTCGAGTCCCAATGAAATTGCTGTGAGTACCTACTTGTAAAGCTTAGAAAATGAGCATCTTTAGATTCCTTAGTTATCCTGCTCTGCTCATAAACCTTCTACCTATATACCACACACTTCAACTGGAGGCTCTTTAGAAGAACGCAACGCCTGCTAAAGAAACGGAAACTGCACATCTTATTTAAATTCCTTTGCGACCATCACATTAATGCGATCCTCCTACACTGTATTCACACAGCTATAATCTAGTTAAGCTGAATGAATTAAACCTTCAGACATGCACCCTACATTTTGCTGAATGCCTACCCAGTTGTTTTAATATGGAAAGTAAGCACTTCCAACCTGACACGCAAGACGAAAGTGTCCATATGTAAATAATGGTGAGCGAGTGGAAGGAAAGGCTAAAAAGGTAAAGCCAGCCTCCATCATTTTTACCGTCTGCAACACATTACTGCACTGCTTTTACTGCTTCATATAACAGCAGCGCCATTAAATCTTCTCGTAAAAATATATTTAAAAAACTACCTAAGTAGAGATGTAGGCCTGCTGAATGATTATTAAAAGCCATAAAATATTATTAAATTAATACACACAAGAGAGCTAGACGAGCATCACATTGTTTTTCTTTTTTATGCATATTTTATTTTAAACTCAAGGCAGACTGCGCTGTTGCTGTTGCTCTCCCAGTTTCGTGATGTTTATTTATCATGCAAGATTTCAAGAGGAGTAGCAGACAGAAGCAAGACTGAAGACTGGGGAGACCTACAAAGTTCCTCCTAAACGATCCTTCCACTATCATCATATCATCATGAAAGTCCATAGTAGTAAGTAAGTGTTAGGTATGCACCACACTAACTACCTCAGCATCCATCCATCTTTTATCCTTCTTAAAAAAACTTCTGACTTCAGGTCAAGATTGAAAGAAAATGGAAGTGCTGACTTCCCATCTTTCCTATATAGGTACCTATAGTTGTTCCTCTATGAGTTAGTGTGTCCCTTTGGGAAAAATGTTTCCCGTTCCAATTACCTAACATTTAGCCCACCTTTCGTTACAAGTACAAATCTTATAATTACTTTTTACATATCCAGCGAACAACGCACTTATTATGAGGGTCTTCTTTCATATTTGTTGCTCTCCTTCTGTCATCCACATATTTATACGTGCGTGCCTATGTGTTAGTTGAGGACTTACCAGATCCCCTTAATATTGACAACGAGAAAAAATTCTACCCTGAATGGCAAAGGAAGAAGCATGAATTGCCTTTACGTTGTGAGACTGAAGGTTGAAATGAAAAACGAGGGAAATGAAACACCGTTAGATATGGCAAGTTAAGTTACAGTTTGCATTTTACATTCATGGAACAAAAAGATCTAGTGGGGTAGTGCAAGCAAACCACCCTGTGTATATATACGAACAAGGGTGGTAGACGCATTCTTTATAGAAGGTGAAGGTAAGGTTTGCAAGGTATCATTACTAAAGAAGGTAAGGTTAACAAACCATTTAGGAGAACCTCGGAAACTGCCTTGGTCTGGGCAAAGCTGCCCTTACAAACAAGTTAGGCTACCAGGCACTAGACTACCTTTCGTTTTAACTTATTTTCAAGAAGTATCCTGCTATTCATGTGTGCACTGTGCACTCGATTTCATACAATGAGCGTACATGTAGGTATATGTACCTAAGTACAATTGTAGAGTTGCATAGCGCATAATAGATATGCATCACATTGTTGGAAGGAAACTGAAATAATGGACTTCCACCTTTGTACCCTCGTGTACACATCTGCTCTCCGACCTAATTTTTTGCTGCTACTGTGTTCAGCTTCTCCTCGCTTCAAACTCCAAAATGCCTTTTCTGTACTTACTAAGTATATACAGAAGAAGCGGCAGTTTATTTAAAATATAAATAAAGAAAAAATGGAGGCAGAGAAAAGCATTGAAATAAGTGTCACTTGATATGATGATAGTAAAAAAAGTGATGCTGCTTATTATTGCAAGTTTAGCTTGATGCAGTTTGACTGAACTGCAACTTTTGCGAAACTGGCTCAGCTTAGCAAGCCAATACATAGTGACAGATATATGTATTTAATTTTGACATGGCTATGTCTGACGCATGCACAAGTACATATGCCAATCGTAAACAAACACGTCTATTAATAAGACTACTATGAGACTAATGTAAGCTAAATGCCAATTGTCAATGGGCACATGGATATGGTACTCCATCTAAATTCCAAATACACCAAAATAAAATATAGACCTCTGGGTCTGGACCTTCTTCCCACCAGCAAAATTTTAGTCAGCCGGAAGCACATGAATGTACTGTGTACAGACAGCAGCTAAATGAAAGTTTAGCATGTCAGTCAAATCAACTGGAAGTACTGGAACTGGAGCCTGGAGCTGGCGGAAAATTACATGTTGATTTTACATGATTTCCATGCATGCGTTCTTGCTATCGTGCTTCCAAACC
>JAHZND010003318.1:0-16580 GCA_027744115.1 Acrocyrtus sp. NNG-2020 | reverse complement strand
TTTTTGTTTTTTATCATTCCATTGCATCGCTTCTCATGTCTCAGGGCAAAAGAAAATTGCGTTCTGGTTGTGATTCCGCTGTAAAACAAGTATCAATACTTGAGAACCGTGTAATGTACAAGCTTATCTGTTTACACAACGTGCATGAAAATTTTTTTGTCCAGTTTGCTATTATTAACTCAGGAAAAGGGAGAGGAAAACTCTGTGGCAAGACATGAAGTGGGAGATACAATAGTTTATACCCAACATGTGGTAAAATGCAGCTTTTTTTACTAGAGTATGCTGATGAAACATCAAAGCTAAACGACAAAAAAATCAACAGCATAAACCTGAGGAGTGAACACTAACGAAAAGTTATATAAAATCTTCAGATTAAGCACGCAACTTCACCTATTATTTTCATACAATGTCATGCAGAGTGAATGTCTTCAGAAAAAAAATCGCTTCGATGAAACTTTATTTTTATTTACAAAGGAACTCATCTTTTACTGTATTCATTTCACGTACATTTTTGCTGTATATAGGTATTCAACTGATTTTTTTTGAAGAGTAAAGGCTCATCCACAAGAATAGGTGTAGGGCGAGTTCTTCACTTGTCCTTATTATCCTTTTCAATATTTAAACTATAAAACCGCCTTCCATTCCACTTAGTCGTGCAGCGAAAGTCATGCAGCCATGCATTACAAATTACTGTCAAGCTCCATAGATTCGGAATATTTAAAGGAGAGGAGTTTTTAAAACAAAAGCTGATATCATAGTAGCCCGTTTGGCGTTGATATAATCTTTTTTTCAAAGACTGAAATGTCTGCTGTCTTGCAGCTATTGACTTGTTGATTCCATTCTGTGTGGAGTTTGGACAAGCGAACAGTGCGTAGTCGTTCGTGTAGTTGTAAGCAGATTGAGAAAAAAAACTCTTTGTTGCCCTGTCTGTAAAAATTTTGCTGCGATATACGATAATTTTTGTACGTAGGATGTGAAAATGAATGATGTGATGTGTAATTTCTGAAGTAAAAAGTGAAAGATACGAGGAGTGGAGTGACTTATAAAATATACGGCAGTGCGCAACGTGACTAGTTAATAATTCAATATTTTGCATATGCCGACTTGTGTCAAACCAATTTCGCAATTACATTTTAAAACTTCTTGTCCGTTGAAGGTGAGGAAATGTGTTACCGCAAACTAAACCAAGGCATACCAATTTGAAACTTGCTATCACTAACAAGAGTAACAAATGATAAAACATCATCAGAGCACACACCCAAATAAAAACGAATCTCAATTACAGAATTACCTACCTACCTATATGGTTTTAGCGAATGCCGCCAATTAGTTAGCATCATTAATTTCCTCGAATGAAAGTTAGGATTTAGGTAGGAAAGTAGATAACGTAATTGCATGGAGGCATGACCTGTCTTCATCAAATTCAGAAGCAAAGGAAAATCTCGTGCATAATGCACACTACCTTGATTGTCGTCAATTGGTCAATTCAATGGACTTGACATGTAATTATCTGCTGATTCTGCTACTGTTGCCAATCAATGATGTGTTGCAGATGATGTTAAAAAATCAGAAATGGGACAATGAAAAATATTGGGATAATTATAGGCGACCTGTTGATATATGATGTATTTTGCGGAAACATCCTGGGTTTAGCCAGATATTGACATCACATACCCACACAAGTTCCTGTGCAGTACATTATCTTATGAAAATAAGGTTGGTTATTTGCGCAGATTCTCTTATCTTCCCTTGTTCGCGAATTTTTATTGCACTCGAAGCCCGATCGAGACAATCGCATATTTATATTTACTCCAAATCGCGACACAATAGTTGTTATTTGCGTAAATGCACATTGTGATTTACTACAATATTGAGTTGAACGTACAAATCTGTTTCAAATTGTGAAAACTGTGGTCAAAATTACTTCATGCTTCATTTTCATAATTAATCTCAGCCTTATCTAAACTCTTTTTGCTAAAAATAAGAATGAGGAGCTTCAACTAAATATAAGAGTTTTCATAGATTTCTGCTTCATTCATAAATTTATGAGGTTAAAAGGAGCATCAGTATCAGTAGTACTGCGTCGAGTGCATCCAATTTGTCATTTATTACTACCGTATTTAAGTACAAGATTTTAAATCGTGGTTCTATCAACTTATAAAATAGCCGAAAAATGTCAGAGATTAAATGATTTACCGCAATTAGCTCTTCTTATCATAGTCCATTCATTGATAGTTGGCTACATCGAGAAAAAAGTTTGAAAAGGCTTGCGAAGAAGCTAAAGAAAATTTCGTGTGCCTGTGTACTTTCAACAACCATCCCTAACCACCCAGCTTTGTGTACTATGTCAGTTTTTCGGAAAGTGTGTGAGTTGTCTATCTTAATCGTGATTAATTGGTATAAACGAGAATCCAGCACTATTAACATAATGTGAATTCAAATGCACACAGCATGCGCAACGTCACATTATGTTAAATTAAATTGAAAACTTTATCTCTCTTCGTCTTTTTCGAAAGAGAGCAGCCTATAACTTCGCTACTTGTTCTTTTGCTAACAAATGGAGTGAAATAGCACATATTACGTGGAGTGTCTTCCTGACTGCAGTTAATCCCAACATTCCCAACCTGAAGTAAATCTCCCTCTTACGCACATCAGAATGACAACTTTATGAGAAAGATTAAAAGAAAAAACGAAATTCTGCAGTTTCCTAATTGATAGGCACATCATTATTACGTAATTTACTCTAATAAAATGGAATTTAACTTTTCAGCTGAAAAATCTATGTTTATCTCATTTAGCAGTCAAATACGCTCGTTCATTTTCTTTTCCTTGTGTTTTTCCTTTTTAACAAAATTACTACTTTTCAGATTTTCAGAGGCATGCCTAGTTCAAAACCGTTTATTACTACGTAATTAGACTGACTGTAGTAAAAAAAAAGCACGATGCTTCTTCAAGGCCGTGTTGTTCAGTAAAGCGGTGATACTGTCTCATCATCACTATAATTATTTTGCTGTTAGCAGGCGTTATTTGAACATGATATTTGCTGTGTCGACTTTCATTCTCGTCCGTGTACATCGAGAACTCATTAAAATAAGCTTGCACAAAGATTTGACTTGGCTTAAATTTCTTGGGTTTTGGCATGGTTTTTTAATATGCAATATGCACCGATAATTAAAGCAGATTGTGCTCGTTTGGCACATTTTTTACAGTTTTCCTTTATTTTTTCCAGATTGAACATTTGCTAGTGAGAGGCGGTAGTGAATTAGTGTGTGGTTGCTGTATGTGGCCATATATGGACTTTTAGTTAACTTTTCAGAAAAATGGGGAAAGTAAATGCTGTTCGCAATAGCGCAGAGTTGAAGCCTCTGCAGGATACAGGACAAGTGGAGGTAATTCATGGATTTCTCTTTGTTTTTTCTAGATAAATTTTAAATTAAAAATGAAATATAACGATGCTTGGTTGCATTACATTTAAAGAAATCGGATGGTAATGGAATCGAGCTGAAGAAAGAATTGGGCCTTTTCGACGGAGTATCGCTGA
Source organism: Acrocyrtus sp. NNG-2020 (assembly GCA_027744115.1). Classification (NCBI taxonomy): domain Eukaryota; kingdom Metazoa; phylum Arthropoda; class Collembola; order Entomobryomorpha; family Entomobryidae; genus Acrocyrtus; species Acrocyrtus sp. NNG-2020. The sequence continues at coordinate 13,039 of JAHZND010003318.1, read as the reverse complement.
TTGTTGGCGTCATCATAGGAGCAGGTATTTTTGTTGCTCCGAAAGGCGTCCTTATACATTCAGGCTCCGTAGGACTAGCCCTGATAGTATGGGTGTTATCCGGATTGACAAGTCTTGTCGGGGCCTTATGTTATGCAGAACTAGGTTTGTTTGTTGAATTTGTTAACTTAAACTAAATTATTCATAGTCATGTGTAATGGATAAATTATTGTCCCGGTGTATTTTTACGGTAGCTGTGGGCCCCCTGATCTGGCCGTGAGATTATTAAGTGCAGCTGTAATAGGTAATAAATATACGACATATTTCAATAAATTCCAAAAATGGCTATCACCGGCTTAGGCATTTTCATCCCACTTTTGCATTTTTCATGAGCAGCGTTGTTGACAGCGATTAACTGTTACGACGTCAAATGGGGAGCTCGACTCCAGAATGTGTTCACCACAATGAAAGTTCTGGCAATTGGAGTGATTGTCATCGCTGGATTCGTAGTTTTATGCATGGGAAAATTTGAAAATCTTCAGGATCCCTTTGTCGGAACAAAGAAGGATGCCGGAGAGCTGGCATTAGCGCTTTATTCAGGACTGTTTTCGTATGCGGGATGGTACGCAAACTAATAAAAATAAGCAACAAGATATTCCGTTTCGTGTGATTTATATGAAAATATGAAATGGACGATGTCTGTATCTTCACAGGAATTATCTAAACTTTGTCGTTGAAGAAATTAGGGATCCATTCAAGTACTTCACAAATAATAACGAATTTTCTTAAACAATTTAAAGCAATTTATGAAAGTTATGTTAAATTAAGTTAAATTAAGTTAAGTTAAATTATGCTATGATTTAGAAATTTACCAAGAGCTATTTGGATTTCTCTTCCACTTGTCACCACAATTTATACTCTTGCCAATCTTGCATACTTTGTTGTTCTTTCAAAAGGAGAGCTTTTAGAGTCTTCAGCTGTTGCAGTGGTAAGTCTCGGTATTTCGTAAGTTGTGCTGTAAATTTTAATGACTAATTAGCAATTTGTACTGTACAGACATTTGGAGACAAGATTCTGGGCGTTATGTCATTCGTGATGCCGCTCTTTGTCGCTTGCTCAACATTTGGTGGATTGAATGGAGCGATATTTGCCCCTTCCAGGCTAGTATTTGTAGGGGCTCGAGAAGGTCATTTACCCCGCGCCCTGGCAATAATTAATATAGATACTTATACTCCCATTCCAGCGCTTGCATTTTTGGTAAGTTAGCTCTCGTTCATGTAGACCTTTGCTGAAGTGAAAATTAAGTGCCAGCTAATTTATAATTTTTTACACAGGGCTTGCTGTCAATAGGAATGTTAGTTATTGACGATGTGTACATTCTAATTAATTACATGAGCTTTGTTGAAGCGTTAGCCGTTGGAGTATCTGTTTTCGGCTTGCTCTGGCTTCGCTACAAAGAGCCAGATCTAGAGAGACCCATTAAGGTAATTAAAAATTTTCGTTAATGCTGTCCTGATCATTAACATAGGAATGTTCATTCACTCTCTCATTCATTTACAGATGCCACTCATCCTCCCCATAATCTTTGCCCTCATTTCAGTCTTTCTGATAGCTGTCCCAATTGTCACATCACCAGCCTCAGAAATTGGCGTAGCTGTGCTTATAGTAATTTCTGGAATCCCAGTGCATTTTATTTTTGTCTGGTGGAAATCAAAGCCACGATTTATTAAGCGCATAAGTGGTACGGCAACTTCCTCAAAAACAAATTCCATCTGAAAAGTTTTATTGGATATATGGCAATGTATATGTGCGCTCCTTCTTTTTTTGCAGATAAACTGTATGGATCATCAGCAATGCTGTTCAAGGGCATTTTGGAAAGTTCTGCGAAAGGAAAATAACACCGGTGACTCTATAAAAGAATGCATCTAATACAAATTAAAATAATGAAGTGTTCACTTATGTACATATACTCGGATTGCATTTAAGTAAGGAAATAACTGTGGCTTTGTGTATATCAACTCATCCATTCCATAAAAATATCTAATTTTATGAAATCCCATTTAATTATTGTAATGATAGCTTTAAATCATAAAATCAAACCTAATACATACTCTAATTCGTAATTCACTCACTCTGCGGATTGGCCTTTAAAAGAGCGTGTGGCCTTTGTCTACAACCATACCGCAGTTGTACTTAGGTTGTGATTTCGGACAAAATTATTTTCAAATGTTGCTATCAATGTAAAGAGATGTAGATGTATGTGTTGAATGTATATAATACATAATTGTTAAATATTTTTGACCATGTGACTCAATCTACTTGTGACAATGTAAATTTTCCTTTAGAACTGACTTGAGTTGATTGTTTTTTACTCACAATCAATATGATACTAACCAAAATACAGAATATAGAAATAAATGAATGTGTGATTGAAATAGGAGTGGAGCTCAAAAGGACTCGGATGAATGTGTCCTATCAGTTTTACATTTTTAAGCAGACAGGTGATGTAAATAGTATCTATAATATCTATACTTTTATGTAAAGTTATAAATAGTAACTACATTTCCCAATAAATCAATGTAATGATAAATAAGAATGTAAAGAAATAATAAAATATGTTACTAGTTTTTTCTAAATACGTATATCTCTATTAATATACCACACAGAGACACAGATAGAACTTTTGAACACTTGCATTCTGGAATCATATTACATTTTACCGAGCAGAATTAGTAGCTTAGTAGTACACCCCCGTATTGTATTTCATTTCAAATGCAAGGGAGAAATGATTCATTTTAGTTCATTCATAGGGCGTATTTAGCATTTAGAAATATGATTTTTCATGCTTATTATCCATTTCAGTCTAGCCAGCAGAGTCATTTAGCTGTAGGTACTATTTTTGTACGGAAAGAGTTTTTGAGAAAGTTTTTAAAATGATACTTTTTTCTTTTACTGTTTATATTATTTTCGTCATCAATTTTTCTGATTGTCTCCACAAGGCAAATCAAGCAGGTAAAAATCTCTTTAATCAGATTTAAACCTTTCGGCAATGTCGGTGAACCTGTTTTCTTTTTTTTTACTATTTTGTTAGATATAACAAGGTTGAGGGCTACAATCCTACAAGGCTATGACAATTTCACAAGACCAGTACAGAATCATAAAGACACGCTGGAAGTCGAACTTGCCTTTTTCTACTCAGGGTTTGAATTTGTGAGCATTTACTAAATAGTAATAAATCAAAAACGCTTCAAATAGCCGGAAACCTTATAACTTTCTCTCATTTAACGTTTCGTAGGATGAGCAACGAGGAATGATTACTCTTCACTTACTAACATCAATGGTAAAATTAGACTTTTCCGTGCTAAAAATTATTTGCAGCACTATCAGCAATACAAATAAAATCAATATTATTTTCCACAAAGCACTGGCAAGATGACCATGTAAGCTGGGATCCGCTGGACTACGGAAATCTCAGCGAAGTAACATTTGCACCAACGGAACTGTGGAGACCCGATATCTCCGTGATAAACAAGTAAGAGCCTGCCCAACCGCAGCAATAAAAATCACGATAAAAAAAGCAATGCAATTGAGCACAAACATAGCATGCTATACTCTCGTTTTTACCATATAATGTTGCTTTCAGTTACGACGAAAGTGAAATTGACCATTTCGCGAGTACTTACATTGTGGCACAATCCACTTCATGGCTGTGGTGGATTCCACCGACAAAATTTCAAGTAGGATGTAACACTGATTTTCGGCTTTGGCCTTATGATCGACACTCCTGCAGTATTTATGTATCTTCCTGGTCACACCAAGGCTCAGAAGTAGACATAACTTCCGGAGGTAACCAAACGGAGGTGAGTTTTCTGAATATCTGTATTTTTATTTACCTCTCTCTAGGGGTAATTTATACATTTTATATTGCAAGCAAGGGAGCACTCCAATTTTAATACTTTCCACAGCTAGATATGGATTTCTCTAATGGAACGGAAAACCGGGAGTGGAAGATTGCAAAAAGCACGGTAAAAAGACGCTTCCATATAATACAAAAATGCTGTCCTGAAGTATCTTTTGTGAACATGATGATCTCACTCGATATCGAGAGAAGATCTGCAGCACATACCGCTGCAGTTTCAGTCGTTGGTTTGGGTTAGTGTTAAATTTACTACTGTTTGTACAGCAACACAAACATTTTGATCCACGCTGTGAGATTAAACACGATGCTGTAAAAATTCGCATAAATAAATCCCTCGTAAAATTCTTTTTTTATATATTTGTGTAGGCATAGCGGTAGCAATTCTCGTAAGTTTTTGGCTGGATCCCTTTGCAAATGAGAGAATTCCGCTCACCCTGCTACTCATTCTTCTCAACTCACTCTACTTGCAATTTATGCATCATGTGATTCCAAACAATGGAGGGAACGTTCCTCTCATGAGTACGTACAAAAATAGATTTTTTTTCGCCGTGCTCATAGCCAATAACGTATCCAAAACGTACAAACCTTACTTTGCAACCTTTCAGTTTGCTTCTTCCGGGACTCCTTAATAATGGTCATGTTTGCACTTGCCTGGACTGTTTTGATACGCTACGTTGCAAAGGCAAGGCGAAATTCCCCGGTTCCACTTCCTGCCTTCGTAGAAACCCTTTTGGGTAGTTTTGTAGCCACAATTCTCTGCCTAAATCCGCGTCCGCAATCCAAAGGTCAAAGTCAGAGAAAGCAGGCAGAAAGCGCGGCTGAGGAAGATGGAGACGTGTCAGAACTAGTCCAGGAAGACACCAGTAATTATCAAGAGGATTGGGAGTGGCTGGCCCGCCTCCTCGACAGGATTGCATTTCTTGCATATTTCATCGCATACGCTATTTTTATTTCAGCATTTCTCTACTAAACTAATACACTCATATCTACTACAATTTTTTTAACAAAAACTTTATACAATTCATAAAGTAGCAAAAATGTAGCTTTTTACAAGTTTAAGCTTGAAAGGCACACAAAAATGCAGTATTCTGTCAGAAGTAAGGTACATAATGTACAAAAAAGCGTACTACGACTACCGCGTTTTATCCTTTTTGTATTCTGTTTAATAATGAAATGGTCAGTTTTATACATTTCTTCATATACCCACTTACTTTCGCTATAGAGCACACTCGTCATGCTTTCCAAACCGTTTTAGCAATTCCGAGCGTATCTTAATATTAATAAGGCGGTCTTGATTTATCACCGTCTTTGTCACCAAATGGACAACCTTCCTGATTCCAGGCTTGTGCACCAAAAAGGCATTGTCAAGAATGTAAAAGTCGTAGTCCATTGTACACATCACGTATCCCTGAAAACATTGTAAATTTTTAAACTTGAAATAAAGCAGAAAACTTCAGTTTCAACCATTTTTCAATTTGGGTTTTTCTCTTTTTTTCATTACCGACACCATTTTATCTCGAAGTCCTTCCCATGACAGTCTTTCGTCGTAGATTGGTTCGTCCTTTGTCCCAATAAAAATCGGCTCCCATAAATGATGAGGGAATTTGCGTTTCGCTTTGTGAAAGATACTGAGTGTGGGAATGCCAGAGTTTGCATGCGCTACTTTATTGCTATCGCAGTCAAAGTCAATTCTCTTCCGTTTCTCATTAGGAGACGAATCAATTTTCCATCGGTCATACCTGGGAAATGTGTGGCACTGTGGGCATATTGAGTGGTGGAATAAAACGGCAGTTTTAGTTGCCAGAAGGGCGAGTAATTGCTTCTTTGTTTCCACTTCACAAACTTTCACGTCCTTTTTCACCTCAAAAACCGGCAGTACAAAGACATGCCTGCTAGGTTGATAACCGGAATGGCCTCGGTGCTGGCCTTGCTTTTGACTGTTTAATTGCGGCTCTGGGTAAAACTGCTTTGAAATGGTTTCGTTGCTGATTTTCGTTGTCGCAGTTATTCCCGGGGAAAACAACTTTTCCATTATGGCTTGTGCTACTGTTGTCAATGCAGTTTTAATGGCATTTTCTTGGTTTTCTAGCTCATTTTGCTGAAGGCGCTTTAGCATCTTCATAAAACTAGGAATCAAATTAATACTAGGGTACAGCTCGATATCAGATGCGAGCACGAAATAGGTCGTTGCAGCAGACCGGGCAATGTTTCTTGCAATATTGATAGGGTACAACAGTCCGTTCTGCATTCGAAAGGTTTGGTCGTATTTATCGAAGACAGGCTTCTTTGAGCAGTCTCCCCATTTACCTAAATGAAGAATTACATAAAAATCGTTTTTATGCAGCATAAATAGCTAAAATAATATAGAAAGTGTGCAGAAATGCAGTTAGCACTTTAACAAAAATCTGTTGTGTTGCATGCCTTATTAATCTCTCCCGGAATTTGTTAATTTCCAAAGTGCAAGCCGATGTGACTTCCACTGAAGCTATATCTTCTGCGACCTTTCGCTATGCCCTTTCCGTACTGGTGAAAACAGTTTAGCAGATTCTAGGTTATCTTAATAATTTAGCAGGTACAACTTGGATTGGAAACGGCAATTTCTGCAGGATTTATTCAGTGGCTTTGGTACTAAAGCATTATCTAAACAGTTTTTCCTGTTGTAATGGTATTCAACCTGCCCCATTTACTGTTCCGGCGTAAATGCATATTGTAAATAGGCATGTAAACATTTGCCGGTCAAGTTCTTTACCTCTAATAGTAGTGGCCATGCATGCATCCTAAAGCAAGCGAGAATTCTGTCAAAGGAAAACACATATTTTGACAAACAGAACTTATACTTACCTAACTTGCAAATACCAGGAAAGCGATAATAAGAGCGAGTGCGGAAAGCTGCAGTCCAGGATAGCATGCAAAATGACAACTTGGAAATGAAAAAAATAAAGCGAGCTCGCTCATTGTGTGTGGTGCGCTAGTGAACCAGTATTTATGCGGATTTTGTGGTTTATGGAAGGAAATAGTGTATAAAAATTTAATTAGTGGTTAATACCAGTACCTACCCTTTTTATACAGAGCATCCAGCCACAAAATATCTCCAGGCTTGTTATTATTTTCTGACGGTTTTTTCGTGAGTTTTGCGTCGTAGATTAGGTGGAACGTAACCCAGTCGTGAATTTTTGAGGAAGTACACGTTTTTAGGTAGCTAATAATTCCAAGCGTTTTCTCCAAATCTGAGCCCGGGGCATAAATAGACAAAGAAATAGGACCGTTCCAGCGTTCTACAAGAGGCACTAAATTATCCAGATAGCGATAGTCCCCGTGTGTCGTATACGTTATAGTCTCATTGCATTTAGCACGTTTCCGGCCCATGATGAAATTTTCAATCACTGTTAAATTTTTCTTGCGCTTTTGTACTCGCCTTAATTGAGCTGGAGTGTTGCATTCTGGAGTGTTGCATAATGGAATATGAAATGGGGATGGGGAATTACTCGTAATTGAAGCAGAATTAGCTGATGTTACTACAACGTTGCTTTTACTCGAGCTGTTTTCATCCTGCACACTAAGATTGTACAGTTTAGTGCTATTCACTAGTAAGGGCATGTCTGAAGATGATTGTGCTGACGACGACGGTGTCCTTCCACCATTCTCGTCGGAAAGGAGATCCCTCCTCGAGGAAATTTTTGATGACGATGATGAGGATAATTCAGACGCGGATAAAATACTGTTGGGTGGTGGTACCTCCTGGAAAAAATTATTGACTTTGTCCATCTTATTACTCCCATCAATACTACTTTCTCCCACGACGGCTGGAGAAATCGCCGAGGAAGATGGATTTTTTACCCCGTACTGGTTTTCATCAGTCTTTTCCACTCTTTCATTGCTTATAGAGGCCTTATTAGCATTATAGTCCTCTAACTTATCTATACTTATCCTATTACTTCTGCTGTGATTAACTGCACGTATAAAAATCACATTTGGAGCTTTCTCTATATCTCTATTGACGTTCCTTGTCCCATTAGATTTGTTATTCTGCATTGATTTGCCTAGTGCCAAGGTGGACTCAGCTTTATGCATTTTTGTAGGTCTCTTGGATAACCCAAGTAGAAACTTTGCATTTAATGAAGACTGCAGTTGCCGCTGTTTCCAATTGGCTACCCATTTTTCCTGTTCAGTGCTTTTGATGTTTATGGCTGCCAACTCGCCGTTACTGCTGTGGAAGAGGTCCTGGCTCTGATGAACAACCGTAGTGGAGGATGATGATGAGGACAAAAGTGAATAGTTGAAGAGCAGGAACGAGCTTCCAAAAGCACATAGAAGAATGAGAATCCGCTTTTGTCTACATACACTCACTAATCCAAGTCCAGAGTAGGGAGAGCATCTTTCAAATATTTCACTTTATATGGTAATACGAGTGTATGCATTTGTATGAATTTCTCGCAGATAAAGGCTTTGCTCACCGTGACATTTTCTGCGGGAGAAAATACAAAAAAAACTGGCTACCGCTGAAAATGCTTACACAAAAGCACTGCATAGAACAAGTCTACGCTCTTATATTTCAATAATTACAAAAATATCTAGATAATCTACCAGCTAGTTTAGGAAATTAAAGGATGATTAAAGGATTCTTACGTATGAAATTTCTTCCTCCAGACTCGGAGCACACACTTCACGGCAGCATTCTCTGCGATACACTGCTCAGGAGTTTTGAAACTGAGCTCATATTGTCACAATGTCGCCGCAAAATAGCATAGCTAATTTCTTTCTCCAGGCTTGGAGCACACACTTCACGGCAGCATTCTCTGCGATACACTGCTCAGGAGTTTTGAAACTGAGCTCATATTGTCACAATGTCGCCGCAAAATAGCATAGCTCTAGATTTCCCACAATTAAACTTTCAAAATGAGTCACGTTTACTTTATCTACACTTTGAAAACCAGTTATTTTTGAGGGAAAGAAGAAAGCACTGAAAATATTTTGCATGTGGCATGCTCTGTGAAAAGGTGGGAATAAGTTACACAGTAAAGCTAATAATATTTCTAGTGTTTGCCACAACTTTTTCGTTTTGGAAAGAGTGACTAACAATATAAATGCAAACTTCCTTAGACCAAAACAGGAAAAAATGTAAACGTGTCATGTCAAACTTAGCTTAAGCCTTTATGTAAAAGACATTTCTTTTGCTTAAAAGTAGAAAAGAGTTGCAGTTTCATGCAGAGTTCCACGAGAAAAAAAAAGTATGTATGTTGTTGATTGTGAGTGAGAGGTGAAATGAAAACACTGTCTATGATAAAAAAAATGCATGACCAAATACCGGATACAATTTACCGCTTGCCGCATTGAACTTTTCTTTCCTTTGTATGGTGAATGTATATACGGAGAACAACACAAGCTATGATTATAGTTGGGCTTGCAGTAGGACAGAACCACTTTCATAATAGCAATGGCAACTAGAACATGGGAAAAGCGTGCTTGATGGCAGCGGTGTGGGGAAACCATAACGTATGGAGTGAAAACCTGTATTGTTGCTTGTAGAATGGGATATACGTATAAGTCATCAAAATAGCAGCTTTTCCTTTCCTTGTTACCTGCTTTTCATGCACCAACTTTTTTTTCAGAGAAGGTTTTTGGGAAAAATAAGTAAAATAGTGGAGATTCGTTAGTCTTACATTAATAAAACGGTACTACAACAGTGGTAGTTATTGTCAGTACACAATTTGCAGAGAAGAATGATCAAGTGTGGGTAGAAATTTTTTTTTGTGGTAGGTACTTTAGTATTTTCCAGTTTTCACCTGCCCATTTTTTCATGCCTTTGTCGCATTACTGAAATGGGACAGTCCAACATGTTGGGAATCGGCACATATATCAACTTCACAGCATTTTCTAACGGTTTTCCTCAATATATGTAACTACTTCGTGGTTGGTGCTACTCCTCTTCCGTACTCGCTTCCAGCCTGCTGACAGAGAGGACTACAATTTCAGGGAGGTTGCATGCAGAGAAAAATGAAAGAAAAGCAGTATCGAAAAAACTCTGCTTGTTTACACCATCGAAGTGTAATAAAGTAAAATGTAATAATAGTAGACTACCAATCACCAAATGCAGCCAACCAATATATCAGAAGAGGATTGGAACATGGTTGGTTTCGTTTATGTACAGTGTGGAAGAAGAGGGGCACACCACTTTCTCGCTTAATTGTAATTAAGCGAGATTGTAATTTTACTTAAGATATTGGCATATTTCGAAGTTACGATGAGCAAGCTCACAGGTGTAGTATAAGTGCGCAAGTTACTTCAACTTGCCATTCATACACATGCTTAATTCCGACGGCAATATTAAAAAATTATTCCTCACAAAATATTATATAATATAGGAGATCTGTTTGCCATTTTTATATGTATTAGCAATAGCAATTATGAGTAATTATGAGATGCTTGATTTGATTTATGTGTAACATGTAAAACGGTTTCAACCTAGTAAAAGCTGTCGATGAACAATTATGTATAAGGAGACTATAGAAGTTATTTACTTCAAAATACTCTCATGCATAGGATATGGTTACCTCGTATTCAAAATTAAAATTTCTTGTCATTGTTGACAAATGACAATAAACAATAAATGTAGCTATTACACTGAAAACGCAAACTCAAGGCTTCCGCTGAATATATTCAAACTGCTAAACGAGCGAACATTTTACTTGCAATATTTCTTTGAAATCGGACCGTAGTGACTCTACAGCACTGTATAATCAATTTACTAGAGCTACTTTCACAGCTAAAGCATTAAATAGATATTTTGGTTTCATTGGCGTTTTTCAGTTTGGCTAAGCTGTTCAATGAAAAATGTAGTTAGGTAGTACTATGGCTAGTTTTTTCCCAGGTAAAAACATTTATTGGTACACGTAAAAAGGCATAGACTACCTTTTTTGTTTGTCAGACATTACAGAAAGGAAGTGTGTGGAAGGAAAACTTTCACGCGAATTCAAAGTTACTTTTGTTGCAGACGGTGTGAAAGGCGTAAAATATTCATTCATGGCCCAATATATTTTTATTGTGCTACATTTTAACAAAAATAAGTTGGTCTAAAGCTAATCCAAAAAATTACTAGCCATTAGTGAGTCAATGAGCCAATACTTACTAAATGGACAAGCAATTTCCAATCCTGAATTATACTGCGAAAAAGTTTACTTGTTGTCCGCTTAATTTTTTCTTTTTACTACATATTAGTTTTATAGAATCTAATCAGCAAAACTTTGATTATCTAATTTGAAAATGAACTTCTAAAAAATCTGGGCAATGACCATCATGAAAACATCGTTAAGATTCATATAAACCTTGTGGAGAAGGAGTCACATATAAGTGCTTACATATTGCGTGACGTGGAGATTGGAGAGACATTAAAAATACTACATGTTAACGTATGTAATTAGGTATTTACAAAACTTATGTGATTTCATTTGCGGAAGTTGTTAGTGCTTGCTACTACATGATGGCACTACCATGTCTTTTCCAATGTCTTCTAATGTAATGAACAAAATGATAATGAGGTATTATATACTAAGTATTTACACTTTTCAGGTTCTATCTGAAAACAAAAGGGATTCCGCCCCCACTTTACTCTCTTTATTTTAAAAAATGGACCTTTCATAAACGCCTTTATTTCATCTGATTTTCTCAAACAAAGTTCCTGTCATTCCACTTCTTAAGATGCATGCAAATGCTGCTATAAAAAATGTTTCATTTCGACGTCACTTTAAAAAAATTATTTTGCACAAAAGAGCACTATTTCTTTAGGTTTTTTAAGAAAAAATATTGTGGACTTCTGTCACGTAAATCTGATGGCTCAACTACTAAAGTAGGGTGTTGTGCGCTGCCATTGAGTAATTAGTTCCATGTACCACAGAGTAATGAAAGCAGTTTTTATTGTTAATTTTCTTCTACAATAGCTCTTCACTATACAGGATTTATTCGTTGTGCATAATTGTAACATTCGTGTGCAGACCAACAAGGTTGTGGTTTACAGTATTCTCACTCATTTTTACTAAATAAATCAGCATTAAATCCTCCCACATTCTACCAGTTAACATCAATAATTCATTCACCCTTTCACTGATTATTTTAAACAGCATAACGTAGCAATCTGACATCAGTCCTGCCTTTTAAATATTTAAGATATTGTGTTTTTTACCCTTTCGAGTACTTTACATTCACCTTCATAAAGCATCCATAACTCCACAGACTGAAGCGCACTTTGTAGCTCTAGTTGCACTCGTGTGATTTTATTTGCAAAGGCAATTATAATTCTATTTAATTAATTTTTATTTTTTATGTGTTCACATTTCATTCACTAATAAATTTATTCTCAAATAGCAAGCGTCTCTACATTCCTGATAGCTTCGGAAAACCGTTTTATTCAAGATTCATAACATTTTTTTATAAGTCCAGTCGCTAAACAGTCAAACTCGTCAAATGTTTAAAACTCATTTCTCCAATCGGATTCAGTCTAATGTGACCTCATTTAAACTGGCAATCTCCTTGTGTGCTCGCACTCCATTTTAAAATGGAGTGCCACTTTTATTACTTTCACTGTTTCAATTTTAGCAGTTAGGTAAATTTTAAATTAAGACACTAGTAATTTCTGGACCGATTTAATCACATCATTACTTTAGGACAATCTTACATCGCCAATATGTTTCCGTTCCGTTAGTAGGTTAAAAGTTTGCAATTGTGAGATGCGAGACAATCTGCAAAAGTAAATTTTCATTTTCCAACAGCAAATTTTGCAATAGTGTAACAAGTCATCATTCACACAACAAATTAAATTTATCCCAATCTCGGCTCAGAAACCGACCTGAATGGATAACAAATAATTCCTGGACTACCGAATAGGAAAGATAGAGCTTTGTAAGCTAAGATTACCAAACTATACATGTAAAACATGGAAAGAGACCATACAACTAAACATCAGAATGATATTTCAGCGAATTCTGTCTTGTAGCCTCTGATTTCCAAGATTATTTACCTATCACGTCTATGAAGTCTTTATACACGTACATATTTACAGTTAGCAGAAATTTAAGAACATTAAAGTCAAGAATTTTTCCTTTCGAGGGGCTCCAAAAATCGCATACCTAGTCAACTCATTTTTAGTAT
>JAHZND010003317.1:0-12694 GCA_027744115.1 Acrocyrtus sp. NNG-2020 | reverse complement strand
AGCAGATCAAAGACTTCTAACTTGTATTTGCAAAAAATAAATATTTTTACTACTTCTGCCTCAGTTCACAGCTTACTCCTGGTTACCTCCATCAATTACTTAATGGCGAGGAATAATAGGCAAATAAAGTTGAAACGGATGCTTCCTTCCCATTTCAGCTCATTAAACTATCCACAGTGAAAATGAAGTTGGGGAAAGGATGAAAGCGCAATAACAAAAACGTGATGGTGATTATTGATATAGAATTAAAATATAAAAAAAATGTTTAAATTCAATTTTACTGCAAATTCCCTCCTCCTTCTGATCCTCCTCATCCTCATCCTCTTTTGGAGGAGATGCCTGTTTTCCTCTAGCTAAAAAGATAATATTTTTGCATTACGTCAATAAATAGATGATTTAATTGTGCAGTTTTTTTTTTCAAAATGCAAAATAGAAAATAGCATCGGAGGAGCAAGTTAGCATTGGGCACTAATATGCAATGGTAATTATAATTTTTTTTCTGTGTTGCTCGTTCATAGCCACAGACACGTTTTCTTATTAGGGAAACAAGTATGGACTTGTATGAGGAGAGGATAGTGAATGTTGTTTCCCAATTAAAAACTAATTTTTTTGCAGAAAGACCACAATTATTTTTACACCAGCAGCATAAACTAAACAACAAATGAAAAAAAAAACAACCTTGCCGTATCTTCTTTACTCTCCCTTCCCCTTCTCTCTCTCTCTCATGCCCAACTCATTTTCTATTATCATACCTTTTAGTAGTGAATGGGATAGTTAGGGATGATGTAAGGAACCGCAAAAAGCATTATTATTAGCTTTTGCTCTGCTGTGCTCCTTATCATTCCATATAATAGTCTTGTAAGTTGTAATAATAATGACGAATTTCATTTGAGATGTGAAGCTTGTTATTTTTTTTCTGGGTGCTGTACACAGCTCAGCTCCCATCCCAGTAATAAGCAAACAAGCAAAACCAAAGATTGCTTTATGACTTTTCTATTACCTCTCCGCTTACTCCTGTCTGCTCATTTAATGAGTATTTTGCGCTTAAAGACGAGTTTTTCATAGCTAAAAAATTGATAATCTAACTGATTACACACGGAGAAAAAAAATGATTGTTAAGATTTAATAATGGGATCTTTGTTGTCTTGTCCGATTCGAGTATGAGATACATACTTAGCAGCTCTGGCTCCCAGGAATAAAAAAAAATTCTGATCGGAAAAAAAGGGGAGAGTAGGTAGAAGGCTGAATAGAGAGAAATTTTTGCAACTTGCATATGAGGATAGTGCAAAAAAAGAGAATGAGAAATGGAATGCAATGCGAACAAAGGATAGAGACAGGTGTGCTTAGTTTAATGCTTATCACACCTGCCCATTTACAGTAAAAGTGGAGGACTGTCGGGAAAATGCACTTTTCATTTCTTCGCTTCTCCTCGCCAGCTTCTCGCCACAATCACTTATCTTATTAGAAGCTTTTTCTGCTGGTGTCTTAAAATGGGACATTGCATCCCCTGCATTATTTAATATCTTTTTTTTGCGAAAGCTCTTAATGATATTGTTTTACAATATGGTGGAAGGCGCTATATTTTTTTTGCAAGCTTCACATCCATCATCGTATCAACTCATCCGTGAAGGAGAAGAAGCTCTGTGAAAATATATATTTTTTTACAGTGGACTGCATAATGCTTTTAGAGGAAAGTGAGTTTGCTCCTGGTTTAAAGTTCCAATCAAATAAAAAGATTTATATCCTACACGATAGGTGAAATGGGTTGAAGATGTTGTATCCACGGCTCATGAATTCCTTCTTGAAGGATCATTAACACAGGATAATTATTTTTCACACTAGTCACTTCTCACTGACCACTGATGTTGCACTCCGCCTTGGTCATTAGACGAAAATGAACTTGTTGGACATGGACACAATCTAGTTACTTTTTTTATATTTCACATGATAAAAACACTTTTCTTCCGCTTTCTCGCAAAATTACATTTTTTTTCGTTCCCAACTAAACTAGCAGCGTTCGTTCACATATGACTTATGTGTGGCAAGTCACCATTCTCTACCGCAACATTTTACTCGCCCCTACCAACACCGCCACCCTCGTAAAAACGTATTTCCTTTGGTGGAAGGTGAAATGGAGTAGATATCAGCGGGCTGGAGGGGATATAGACTATGGACTATGGAGGTGAATAGGAAATGTGGTTAATTTCCAGCACAAAGGCTAGGGCCAAATCCAAAAAAAAATTAATTTGGATATTGTGCTCAGTGCTCGTTCACAAAACAAAAGAGCTTTGGCTCCTCTAGTTGAGGAGAAAATGATTGCGCCCTTGCTCCATATTACGTGTTATTTGTGCGGTTACGTAATGGACCTTTTTCAATTCTCATTCTCGCCACCAGAATTAAGCCGAGGCTCGCTGGTTGCAGCGTTTTTTTTATTGGACGGTGCATCCTCCAAGCCAAGAAATTCATAGGGGAACTTATAGTGGCAGTGGCAATGAGCGAAAAGCACTCAGGAACGAAGTAGAACGAAGCGAACCATGGAAAAAGATAGAGCTTTGGGTTTAAGTGCAACAGCTCATTAACCGAATAGGTCCAATTAAGCATCCGTAATTTGTAAAAAAACGCAGATATTTATAGGATTCGCAATAATTGGAGGAAATGGGAATTTTGCTCGTTTGCAGTAGGTACTTTTCGAATTCATTCAAGAATCATCTCCCAAAGCCTGCAGCTGAGTGAGCTTCAGTCCAAAAACTCAATTAGATTTTTTTGTGCAAACGTCATCCACTCCATTTGCCATTTTTTCCCTTGGCAGAGCTACCAACTGGGCAGGTATACCAGCGAAGTTTTTTACTACTACGACTACCCTTCATTACTGAATTAGGATCGTGTGATTTAATTAATGCTTAAATATTGAGAGCTGCTATTGTACACTAAAAATATAAAAAATAGTGCGGAACTAGGCAAAAAAATTGCTGCATTTCAGGTTACACCTACAAAAAATATGTGACGCACGAAAACCTCTTCTCTGCTCTCCACATCCGTCTCTTTCTGCTATTTTTTTCCATTGCCACCGAAAACAATTGGTGAAAAGAGGACTAATTAAAGGAAAATTAACAACGCGATAAAAAGGTGAACATGTGCAGCTCCTATCCTCACAACAGGAATTATTTACTGCTACACATCTCCTATTTAATTCCAATTAACAAGGGTAGTAACTATTAAATCAAGCGACTCGTTTTTCAGACTGTGCTCCCTTATTTGAGCGTCCACGAGGCGGAGGCGCTATATAAGCTATACCTGGTTCATTTGGTGTTTTTCGCTCTCGCGCTCATTAAAATTTTGCTCTGCTCTTCGCCTTCTCTCTTTCTGTTTTTTTTCTCGGGCTGAGCACGGCCTATTGCAAAAAAAAATTGTGTGTGATAGTGGATAGTGAGTAGGCAGGAGATAAGGCTTGTGCAGATCCATGTGAACTAATTAATTTCCATTATTTTTTATGTTGTTGTTGTCTTTTCTCTGAAGGAACATATGCAGTTCATTAAATTGAAACTGAATGCATGTACAAGAGCACAACCATTTGTCTTCCCGGTTGGACCTAAACACTGCTCCAACTGCGATATAAATTAATAGTAATCTCGTAATAATAAGTTCATTCCATTTCCATCTCCTCCGCGGAACTTTATACCGATATAGGGCCTGAAAATTAGGTAGGGCAAAAATATATATATATTTCTTTTTATGAATTTACCCATGTCAAAAAAAAAGTACTCCTGCTGAAAAGAACATGCCGAGTCCATTAGACACCTACCAAATATATCCATTTCGACGAAAAAAGGTTTTTTTTCTGAGACACTTTTTATGTCTGGGATGGGTTGCGTATCTTACTCATCCCATATCACCGCACACACTATCCCGACACAAGAGGACACATTTTCATCGCAGGAAATATTTTAATGTTGTTTATTATAATTACAGCGTATTGCCGTATTGGCTCATGCGATATGTGCGCACTTTCTGCGAACTAATCAGGAAAACATGCAATACACTTTTAGTTAATGAGAAAGTGGAGCTTATATTATTTTCGAAATGGAATGCCCATTTTTGCGAGTTACTTAGGTATATGCGAGCTCACACCGCGTTTCGGAACGCATCTTCAGAAAATCCTTTCTGCATTAAATTCTAGCACTTCTCCTGTTACTAGTGTTTAACGGGGAAGTGAGAAAACAGCAACTTTTCTCTCGCTCTCTCCTTTTCTCTCTCCTTTTTCTTATTAACTTAAATTATTAGACTATTATAACTCCTCCACTTATAATTGCGTTTGGGAAGAGTACTATCCTCATCCTCTAGAAAAAATGTGCAAACTTTATATTTTATACATATGAACCTGATATCTTCCCGCACACTTTTCGAGAGTGTTGACGTTGATGGGAGTACATTATATCTTCGCACTGCAGAAGCAGTCTCGGGCTTTTTTACTGTATCGCCATTTTTTTTCTTCAGTGTACATATTTCGTATCAGTATCGTGTGCGCTGGCTCTGGCTCCCTAGTCTCCTCTTCTCTCTCTTTAAAAAAAACTTCCGTGAGCCATTAATCAGCAGACATGGAAAATTCATCTCTTCTCCACTAATTAAATCTCAAATTGCAACTCCTCTTTCTCTCCTTCTCATTCTTCCTCACACTCCAGTTTTAAATCATTAAACTTATTAGTACGCTTTAGTTAAGAATGGAAGTGGAAACTGGTTGCTCCATTTACGGACTTTTATTAGCTTTATTGCCACCGTGTAGCTCGTAAATTTGATACAATCAGCTTATTTGCTAGAGAGAGAGAAAGAAGAAGAAAAATATATAAATTTCATCGTCATCGTCATCATCATCCCTACCACCACCACCGCAGTTACGAGTAAGGCAATGTTTAAAAAATATTTGCTGGTTTGTTCGGCCATTTCCTCTGTAAGGCATGAACCGTTCATTTAATTTTTGTGGCTGGGAATTTTACTAATAGGAAAATGATATAGTGGTGATTGTTGATGGTTTTACATGATGCCACGAGTAATTACTTTTTTTTCTGAATGAAAACAGAGTGCTGGTGAGTGTTCTTCTGAGATAGCCTCTGAAAAATTTGAAGCGGACCCACACACGCACACACCTCCATTTTTAATTTGCAATTAGGCAGGGGCTGACCGAAAAATGTGAAATAAATTTTTCAAATAGTTATCGAGAAGGACTTGCAGCAGCTGTCACCAGCATCGACATCCTTATTGCGGTCATGGTCGTATAATCATCATCGTGAACGTGTCAAAGGAGCAAAAATGAAAATTAAATATATTTTAGCTCTCCGTTCATTGGCCCACCTCAGGTAAATGTTGAGGTGGCTGAGGACTGAGTGAGAAGTGAAAATTGGGTGATTGCCGATATCCCCGTCGAGAGTGAGAAGTCCTCCTCTAAAAAACAAACTTAAATTTTTTTAGCTGAACAAACTAAAAGTGGGAGGAATTTGCAAATGTCAACTTGCGGTTTTTTTATCTCTAATCAACAAATCGACTTTTTTAGCAGTGCTCTGTAATTGATGGACACACAATCTGAAAGAGATAAATTAAACTTGGCATTTTGGCTGGTTAAGGTTTTCGCGTTTTTTTTCGCAGGGATGCAAATACATATTTTTTTGAAAAAATCGCTCATAAAAATGTAGCAATAATATGACCGGAGGTAATTCCCAGATGCTTTTCAACTGCTTTTTTTAACCTAGGGCAGCAGCTCCAACTCTAAGCTCCAACCAACCAAAATATAGTTCTTTTTTTTCTCGAGCTTGTACGTATTAATCAGGCTGACATACCTTCATATTTTTTTTTTCTAGCTTGAAATTATCTACGACTAAAGAAGATCCTTAAAAGTTTTTAATACATTTTAAATGATGTGGGATAGTAGTTAGAAGGGTGATGGTGGTTGGTCTTTTCCTCCTTGCCATTTTGACGGTGCTCATTGATCATGCTCAAAAAAAAGCTCCTCACGGTCAGTCTGCAGTGAGCTCACACACACAGCCAAAGAATAGATGAGATTTTTGTACCTTGTTTGCAGTTTTAGCAATTACCAAAGATTTGCATGATCATTTGGGAGAGTCATCATCATCTCCTTTTTGCTAAATAAAAATCCTATTCCAAAATATTACTTCTCTCTTCATTAATGAGCATTTTGATGAGTTCACCTTGCCTCATATATTATCCTTATTATTACTATGCACACAAATAGGATACGTGATCCCCTTTTTTATTATATTTGCTGTTTGCTTGTAGGAGTTTCCCCCTCTTCAGTTTCTTCTTAACCAATTTTCTATATATTTTTGTGAGCTCTAATGAAATCAGAGTGGATAGAGAAAAAAATTCTCATTTTCTCTGTTGTTTTTCTGTACCCCTTTTTGTAATGGAGTGCGCTAATCACAGCGCATAGTCTCTCTACTCGCTTTATTGTACAATTCCCGACCGGCTTGCGGCTTTGGATCATGTTCTGTTATAATAACTTTTCTATGCATGGTCAGGTTAGTTGGCCATTGACAGTGATAAATAAATGCACATCCAATTAAAAGTTACACCCATTGCAACTCCTCACAAGAAGAAGACCAACAACTGCAACCAGCCACCACACCAGCCTCAGCCTAATAACATCAGCCAAGCAAGCCAGAGCCAGGCAAAGAACAGAAGACTGATGGGAAGCAAGCAGTTTCTCTCCCAAAGAAAAAAAAATATTATCTCGAGCACAGAAAATTGTATGCTGAGCACAAGTCCTCATCAAAAAAAAATTTAGAGTTACCCAATTGACATAGTTATATTGGGCCGCCATAATTTTATTACATAAAACCCACCGTGAAGGCAGGTGCGCAAATACGACATCATTTCGATGCTTCATGGCTGCAAACGTAGACTGCTGAATCAGTTCGACGCATTAACGATATTGCATAGTAGCGCGCCCTTTGGTGGACTACTGCAATTGAATGGCTGAGAGGGAGGAAATACAAAACATGCAGCATTGCTCATGAGGCAACCAGCAAAAAGCGGGATAACACCACAGTCATTCAGTTTCATCATTTCAGTTTCCAGTTGAATGTTGATTGTGCATATGGCAAAAGCGAAAAGTGGAGTTCAAGTGCAAGCAGTCAGTTTGATCGTTTCAGTTTTCAATTGAATTTTGATTGTACATGAGGCAAAAGCAAAAAGGGGTCAAACTGCAATCTTACATTTTCGTTTTGTCAGTTTTAAATTAAGTGTCGTGAAGGAAATAACTGGTTAGTAAAACCAGTAAATTTTGATTATAAATTGTACTTTATACAATACAATTCAGTGCTGCGAAAAATAATATTTCCGTGAAATGGCAGTGTATCTCATCGTGGAGTTTCCTGAAGAGCCGCCAGCAACTTCGTCTGTTGCAATCGTCCCTTCCGGTTGGATAAATGAACAAGAAGCCGTGTGCTACTGGCCCCCCAAAATTGGATGTGGATTACAGGCAATGGTTAAAAAAGCCATAGTGAAACCGCTTCCAAACTGGAGTAAGGTCCCTTTTCTTCGTATTCTTGGCAAAACCAGTAAGAAAAATATCCACACCTAATAATAATATACAATTAATTTTTAAAACTAAACCAGTAATATCTAATAAAAGCCAATGCTAATATTTTGAAATTAATAGATAATAGACGACATCTGTATATTAAATTTCTTATTTTAGATAACTATGCCATTGCACTTCGGAAACTAAAAGTAGCTGAAGAAACTTCGAATCTAGAAAGTTGTGCGGAACCTGAAGATACCCCTAGACAGGTCAAAACAAGACCGTTGTATAAAAAGAAGTCCAAGCCACCATCCAGCAGCTCCAGTTCTAGTGACGATTGTGACGACGATAGATCTCAGTTCCTTGCTCCTTCCCCACTTGAAACAATTGCCAACAGACCGGTGGTTTCTCAATTAGGTAATTTATACTTATTCCAAGCTTTTTAAAGAAAATTGAGGAATCATTGGTTATCTAATTTTGACAGTTAACTGGTTGCATAAGCCAATGTAACTGCCTGCCTAATTTTTAAACCTAAAATGTACAGTATTCAGTGGAAAGTTTGCCAGCACCCAGGGACTCGACAACCGAACAAAGTGAGCATTCAGGATATGAAAATAACGGAGCAGAAGGACAGGAAATATCAGTTCTAGACCTCATTGGTCAGCAGGAGCCGGTGGAACTTGCTACTAAAGTGGATGTGATCTTACTACAGGATCAATTTACTTGTTAGCCAAGATAAAATACTCAATATTTAAATGTTAAACATTACTCTGTAATTGTTACAAAGTAGTGAAATTTTAAATATAAGAATTTGACAATTTTTTGCAGCCTTTGCTGAGAAAGCTCTTTCACTGCTTGAACGACAGGGAGAAGAAATTAAGGAGATCAAGGCGTACCTACATTCCATTCGTCAGCAAGGGTCATCAACACTTCCAGACTTTAAGAAGATACCCCAGCATCCAATTCCTACAGCTGAAGCACTGAGGGAATTTGAGGAGTGGCTAAACATTGAACCAAATCGAATTTTATTTGTCAGTAAACCATAAAAATATTCGTCAGCAAGGGTCATCAACACTTCCAGACTTTAAGAAGATACCCCAGCATCCAATTCCTACAGCTGAAGCACTGAGAGAATTTAAGGAGTGGCTAAACATTGAACCAAATCGAATTTTACTTGTCAGTAAACCATAAAAAACCAGACAGTGTGTGTGCAGTGTTAGAATGCTTTGTTCTATAGTTAAAAATTCCAAATTTTTAATTCTTCTTGGAATAGGTGGATTACCTTCAAACAATTGGTGGAAGTAGCGTAGAAAGCAACATCCGATAGAGTTCTTCGTAAACTGTTTTCAACTCAATTGGCAACTCAGATCAACTTTACCGGGAAAGGTGGAAAGACAGCCTTGAAGCATTTACAAATTTATAACTCAATTAAAGGTCTGTTCCCATTTATAACAATGTAGTTTAAGGACAAAATTGATGGAATATTTCGATGCGTTATACAACAGTGAACACGTTATAAAAATGAAAGTAATTTAATTGAGCTATATTTCTGACTTTAGAGGGCATTATTTCGACCAAGCCGAACTCGACTGAAGATTTGATTGAAAAAACTTGCATCAATTGGTTCCGGTGTAGCAAAGATCGAGACGGTGGCCGGTCAGCTCGTCTTAATAATGGAGATGCCCAGTGAGCGTACTACTTATCGTCAAGTCTCAAGAAGAGTTAAGGAGCACATGCAAGAATTAAAAAAGTTTAATATTATTAATCCTACTGTTAATAGGAGTACTTTAGCTTCTAATATTACACTTCCTTATAATACCAACAGCTACGTTAATGATAGTCCGGAAAGTAGAAGTAGCAGCAGCAGTGATACAGATGTTCCTAATGATAATCTAGAATTTCTTAAAAATTTAAACGTGTACTCTAGTAGTTCAGAACATGACGACACCAGTTTCTCCCCGGTTACGTTTAAAAAAGATCTTGTTCTTTGGTCCGCCAAACATAACTTAAGTAGAGAAGGAATGAATGATTTACTTGAGATGCTGCGAGGTCATAATGCTTTTTCATTTCTTCCCAAAGATTTCAGAACATTACTTAAGGTAGAAAAGAATCGTAGTATACGACATATGGGCAGTGGAAAATTTTGTTATTTTGGGTTAAAAGAGAATATTTTACGACAACTCGAAACAGTGGACCCTTCTCTGTTGCTAGATTTAAATTATATTTGTATCGAAATTAGTATAGATGGCCTGCCAATTTTTAAGAGTGCTACGGATCAGTTTTGGCCGATGCAAGCTTCTATTGTTTTTGATAAAATGAGCACTCGCCCATTTGTATTAGGTTTATTTTATGGCAAGACAAAACCTCCTGATGTGGTTGATTATTTTTCTGATTTTGTTAATGAATTCAAGATTTTGAAGGAAACAGGATTAAATTTTAAACAGCAAAGTTTACAAATAAAGTTGCTTCGAGTCATAGCTGATGCTCCTGCCAGAAGTTTTGTTAAGCAGTGTAAGAATCACAATTCGTATTTTGGATGCGAAAGATGCACTGTGAAAGGCACTTGGGCAGGCAGAGTAATATTCACAGAGCTAAATTGTCCAAAACGTAGTAACGAATCATTTCGGAACAAAGAGCAAGATCGACATCACCAAGGCCAAAGCCCACTTCTTAGCTTAGAATTTGACTTAATATTTGGGATTCCGTTAGATTACATGCACCTAGTTTGCTTAGGTGTCACCAGAAAATTACTTAGAACTTGGGTGAAGGGCCCACTTCCTTTTAAGTTACCTCAATCTACTTTATCTAAAATATCTGCTGATCTCCTTAGCTTATCTCCAACATGTCCTAATGATTTTAATAGAAAACCCAGATCGTTAAAGGAAGTTGACATGTGGAAAGCTACTGAGTTTCGAACATTTCTTTTATATACGGGGCCAATAGTGCTTAAGGATTATTTAGATTCAAAGCTGTATAAACACTTTCTTAAATTAAGCGCGGCTATATCTATATTAATTTCTGATCACTCTACCAATCTAGAAAGCAACAAACTAGCTGAATTTGTACTTATAAGTTTCGTAAAAGATACGTCCAGATTGTATTCCAAAGAGTTTTTGTCGTATAACATGCATTCGCTTATTCATTTAAGTGCTGATGCATTAGTAAATGGTTCACTGGATAGGTTTAGTGCGTTTAGTTACGAAAACAATATGCAGAAGATCAAACGTTCGCTTCGTGCAAAAACCAAACCGTTTGAACAAATTGTAAATAGAATAGGAGAAGGAGCCTTTAATGAGATAAGCAATATAAAATTAACACGGATAACAAAATTTACGTTTCCAAATAATTGCTTCCAGTTATCGTGTGGAACCTGTGTCATTGTTACTGAAGTAGTTAATGAAGGTGTTGTAAAGTGCAAGAAATTCACAACTAGTAAGTATTTTTATAAGCAACCTTTCCTAAGTTCTAAGTTGGGTATCTACAAAGTTTGGAATTTGAGTTCTGAATTTATATGTAAAGTAGAAAATTTAATTTACAAGTGTTGGCTGTTACCTACTAAAGAACCAATGAAATTCGTTTGTATTCCACTGTATACGGTTAATATGAAATAAATTTGTTTTGCAATATAACCTAGAAAGTAGTGGCTTGAATACTTTACCTACTAAGATTACATTATTGAGCAATAAGTGCATATCATATTAGCATATTGACCATGCATAGGAGCAGCAGTCATCTGCAGAAATGTCACTATTTAGATAATCGGGGTGACGTAAAATAAGTGTACCTCTGATATCGTTTCTGCGCTTAAATTACAATGCAGCATTGTCGAATGTCCGTCATTACGTAATTCAAACCGATGTAGATCCGACTGACATTCCTTGCAGTCGGCCGACTGTATCGAAACGACGCAAGTTTTTGAAGACAATGTCAATTGGGGTAGCGTATACATAGTTCACATCATCTTTACATTACTGCAAGGAGCCTTCTGGTTTTTGGCTTTATGCTTACACATTATTCTTATGAATGTCATGGATGAAATAGTTATTTTTGTGAATCTTGCACTTTCCTTTTTCTGGAGTCATTTTGCTGACCAATCACTCTTTAGAAGATGTAGAATTTCACTGCGTACTCTCCTTCAGATTGGTAATTTAAAAATCACTGCTCATTTGCAATATTGTATTTTCAATACTGTGAATCGTGTGCTTTCTTAACCCACAGAAATGAAAAAGCTACTCCAAGGTAGGAGGGACGCCGACGGTTGTGGCATTGTCATGATAGTCCTGATTGGCGCTTTCGCAATTACACCTCCTTTCCTGACACTGGCGCTTATACTAACGCGCATAGACCCGTATGCCCTGTCCATTTACTACTACTATCAAGTGGAACAGAGGGACATGTTGATGAGCTCGGTTCCCATCTCAATCTACACGAATGGAATTTCTTTTGCTTGCGCTTTAGAAACGTGCAATATCATCAGACTTGTGCTGTGCTTGCTACTGTCGACAATTGGACTTTACCAGCGGTTTATTAAAGGCGTCCAGGACATTTCCAGAGAAGATATTCAAAGAGCCATTCTTATTTACAGGAGGTTTTACGTGATTCATGTAGCCTTAAATAGTGCTTCTGTGTATATGATTGAGTCTTTTATGGGGGCCGGTCTGGTTATACAAATAATTGCAACTTCGTTGACGGTGGTTGGCTATCGCCTTCTCCCCGGATATTTGTACTGATTTATAGCTTTTATGGCGGTTGTAGTTATCACAATAATTTTATCTACACTTCCTTTTGCAAAAAATCTTCACGAACATTCTTTGAAAATGCTGACGGCTTGGAGGAAACGTGTGCAGATGCAGAAGCAGCATCGCGCTCAATTAGGAAGATCCTTGATTACGTTCAAACCTCTGAGCTTTCACTGTGGACATATTATAGTTCTGAGGCGGCAAACGAAAAATCTATATTTATGGACAATTTTGACCTACACGCTATCCCTCATTCTGTTTGTTAACAATATTTAAATCACCCACAAAATAATTAACTATTTAGTTTGCTAATTGCTGTGTGTGACGGAGCGACATAATTAGTTTAATCACAGAAATGAATTTACTCTCTTGTAAAATATTTGTACCTAGGTATGTAGAAACTGTATGTATCTGTTTTTGTGTA
>JAHZND010003316.1:0-14162 GCA_027744115.1 Acrocyrtus sp. NNG-2020 | reverse complement strand
AACAATGGAAATAGAGATGAGTTGTGATGTAGATGTAGTCAGTCAGTAGTGAATAAAGTCGGTAGTCTATATAGATACCTAGGCGCAATGTGATTATGAAAGGGCATCGGCAATATATCGGCATTCCAGGATGCACACAGTAGATGTGATGCTGTACATGTCAAACTTTTCCGCGACTGGAGAGTTGGAGACTGGAGTATTTTATCTGAGAATCTCGAGAGAAAAACCGTTCTATGCTGTGTTGTATCGTGCAAATGATGAAAAATTTTGGCTGGTCGTCACATGACATATCATGAGCCCAAGACTGCAACCTGCTGCTTTCTTCTATAAAGGGAACCTTGATACGATATGATATAGGCAGGTAAGCTACCTACCTTCAGTCTTCGGAGCACTTTTTCTTAGTTGCGAAAAAAAGTTCTGATTTTTGCACGCTGGTAAAATTAGCAGAAAGAAGGAGTAAGCTTGTTGAGTCAGTTCGAGTTTTGCGCAGAGAATACTGTGCAGACTTATTACTTGGAATTCTTTTTTTACTCATAGGTATTGAATGGTATGGTATTTGTAATTCGCAAATTCACATTCCAAAACAACTAACAAAGGCCAACATTTTATTATTAGGCAACTTTTTTGCTCGAACGGGGGTTCAAAAATCGTTTTTAATACTTTTGGTAGCCGTTTTTCGTCAAAAACTTTAATTTAAAATTTTTATGTTGTTAGTGCATTTTTACTGCGGATCTGATCGGAGGCATGTTCTCCGATGCGTGCTGTTGTAGATCTATTGGGACACTACTGACATCACGAACACTGGGATTGTTGGACCTCTCCAAAGTTGGATTTGGAATACTTCTTTCCCTCTCCTCATCTCTTTTTGCAGACAACCTCTCAACGATTTTCCTAATAATTTTAAGAAAATGTTAAGATGCATAAATCTAGATAGATCTACAGCAGCAACTTTAATTCGATTAGGTAGTTTGTTTCCATTATCTCTAATTAAAAATTTTACCTGATGGAAAAATCTAATAAAAATAAAAGAGGTCCAAGCACCAGCATACAAAGTCCCACTATCCCATAGCAGCAACTTTAATTCGATTAGGTAGTTTGTTTCCATTATCTCTAATTAAAAATTTTACCTGATGGAAAAATCTAATAAAAATAAAAGAGGTCCAAGCACCAGCATACAGAGTCCCACTATCCCAAAACTTACGAAGAAGAACATGTCAAAAGGATGTAATCCAGGTTCCGTTGCAATTACTATTGCCTTCGTTCCTCCAAATGACTTAACTTCATAACCTAATTTAATAACGGGAATGTAATTATTTATTACATTTTTATTCGAATTTAATTTTTTCAAGTTAGTTAGTTTGTGGAGGTACATACGATAATTAATTTCGATAAGGTATTTCCCCGTCTGAAGACCTTTAATTGTAGGCATATTTTTTCCAAAATCTTTTAAACGCGGCTATTCTCATCCACACTATGAACCCCTCGTCTTCAACACCCCCCGAACTTCCATTAATAAACGAAGCCTTTTGGTCATCATTCCAATCTGTAGTGTCACCAATTTTCTTTAGAAATCTATTCATTATAAATTAATTTTGTTGCTAAATATATCAATTAATTTTTCTTTTCTTAGCTGGCTTACCACCCGGTAGACTGTAGTGCTGTAGCAGAGTTGTCCAATTCTCCGGATTCTTAAACATGCATATATCTTGGGGCCACGAAATTCCAGTCTTATCCAAAGTCACAATTTCCCCCGAAGAGTCAAACATCGTGAACTCATCATTGAAGTAAGAGTTGGCTATTTTCCCACACGGATATACAAACGAATGTTTTCCTCCAACAGGTGCACAAGTTTTCGATTTTACAGGAAGATTATCTTCTAGAAATATATTCCCTCGTAACTGATTCCAGTCCACGTCTTTTCTGTATTCTCTCAAGTTTTGATGAAAATTGCTTAACTCGTAGTACATCGCCACTGTTTCTGAATTTGCTAGTTCTTCGTTTTTAATTTCGATTTCTATAACACATTTACACCTCGTCGATTTGAATTTTCCTGGGGAACATTGCAGACCGGTCTTATTATCTGCACAATTCGTGTAGTCATATTTGATTGGTGGTGGATAAGCGTTGAAGCACAGATAACATAGAAACCCCAGCAGAACAAAAACTCCCCCTAAAGGAATGAAAACGAGGAGCACTTTCCAGGCAGTGTGCTCTTCTAGGAAGGCTATATGTCGCTGTTGTTTCCATCTCGTATCTTTAAAAAAAATTAACAATTTTTCACTCCATATCTGCCCATTCAAAAATTAATACAAATTGTCCAAAGAAAACCTAAAAAATAAAAATGAGTAATATGGCATTACTGTATTTTCGTCTCCGTAAAACTACGCCTATGTCCACATGCGTCTCCTCATCAGTAACAGAAACCTTTGACTTCGAAGGGATGGAAATGTTCGAAGGTAAAGTACCTTTTTCTTGGTATGCTGACACTGGGAGCCGACCGATTGATGGAGTGGTCATCCCTATCAATGCCTTGTCTTATACTAGGTTCAACTACCTTTTACACATCATTAGAAAATTAACTAACTTACGAAGTAGTCATTACTGCAGAAATTGAGAATTGAACACACGAGAGAAAATATTTTTTGCGGAAGATATTGGAATAGCTTCTTTCTCTAAGGTTATATCTTCAGTTATATGTATCTGAAAAGTAAACTATGGTAATGTGTAATTAAAATAAATAATGCCCTAAAAGAATTCATTTCAAATTGTTTTCTGGACTACTCGCTCAATAAAAATGTTCAAAAACTCAAAAATCTTTACTATGAGGTGCAAGGTGCAACTTTAAAAACATTTAACTGATGCATATATCAGCACATCCTCTAAAAACTTCCTGATTTCCACATCCTCGTCCTGTAAAAAAATACATTGGAAATTGGAATTATTTTTTAAAATATAAAATATTATTAATTATCTAAGAGCAAAAAAAAGCTTTTGTGCAACTATAATAAACTATATCTGTGTCTGCCTTACTATAAGTTCCATCTGCGCATCGACCGTGTGAATTACCGACTCGGTAGTGCCTATAAAATAGGTTGATAGGATTATTAATTGCAATTATATCATAACCAACAGTCGTTAAGTTAAATGAAATGACATAATTTGACAAATGACACATTCTTTCTAATACTCTAATTGTATCGGCTTACCATTGCAAAAGACAACTTTGACAAGTCACATTCTGAGGCAGTTTTAAAGTGTAATTGTACCACCCACCATACAAACTGGTGATGGGATATCTAGTTCCAGTTCCATCAGCCAACTTCAGTACATATTTATTCAAACAGTCTTGTGTTGCTACTTCCGTTCTGTTGTTACGAGGACACAAACGGAACTCGAAGTAACCGAGATGAGATGTTGTCAGTTCCACAGAGACATTAATAGTATCGCCCATAGTGTAGTTTCCTGTGATGACTCCGGCACCGTATACACCTCCGTCTTCGTGAGTCTCGAGGCTGTCGCTCTTGCCATGGATCACCGCATACACCACATTTCCCTCCGTTCATTTCATACTGCACTTTGAATCCTCCACAAAAACATTCCATGTCATTGTAGTCAGGAACTGGGTTAAACTGACTATATTCAGGGTCCCTCCAAAGACTAGCTCTCCCAACTGGCTTCATTAATCTCCCGTGTCCGTGAATAGCAATAAAAACTATAATAATAAAAAATAATAACTTTCTTGCAGGGTGAAAATTGGCTAAAAATTAAAGGAAAACTTACACGTGCTCAAAAGCATGAAAACTGCTTCTATGAACTTAGAAGAGCGTGAACAAAGTAGAGATACTACAGTTTCCATTAAAGCCATTCACTTTGGAGAAATTTTTACTCAAAGCTCAGTACAAAACCACTGATTTATACATGTAACGGTTATAATAGTCGGCAAACTGATACTGGATTGGCTGGAAGAAGCTCAAACCTCGTTATTCTTTTATCATCTTACCCCGAGCCGAATTCCGCTACATAAAATATTCGATACTTAATTTTCTACTGAGAAATTCTTTGTCAAAAACTCAAAATTGTGGGATAATTCCATGTAAGCGGATGTAGGTAATTATCTGTATTTACGCACCTTCGCGTACATCGTACTAACAAGCTGATTGAGAGGGTACGGTAGTACGGTGCTTTGATAATTAGTAGAGAGTAGTAAACAACCAAGTAGAAATGATAAAATGAACAGTTTCCGATGAACTCGCGTGCAGTTTTCGGTTTTAATGAAGTGAATCTTGCTTACATTTTTTCATTTATTTATTTAATGTACCATTATAATTACTGTATACAGGTTTTTCTACATATTTGAATGAAATCACAAAAAATGTGTTACGACTGCTCGTCAGAAATGTCAGGCGTGAATTTATTCGCTAATTGCGATGTCGGAACAACTTCTAAATGTTTCTTGGTCTCCACATCCCAGTTCTGGAAATACAAGGAAAAGGCATTATAAGACAAATTAGTCATGTTGAATTATAATTATAAATGTAGCGAAAATTGCAGCCCTTACGATAGGAACCGTCGTTACAATATCCATGAGAGTTGCCCGTGTTGTAGTGCCACTGAAGGACGCACTGCGTGCAGGTAACGTCTTCGGGCAGTTTTAGCTTAACAGCGTATTTACGATCGTCAAATGTTGGAATAGGGAACTTTGTTCCAGAACCATCTGCCAACTCCAAGACATACCTGTCCAGGCACTCCTGAGTAGCAGGTACATTAGGATTGTTATGGGGGCACAGACGGAACTCGAAGTAACCGAGATGACTAGCAGTTAAGTCAACTACAACTTCAATTTCTTGTCCTTTCGAATAGCGCCCGGTGATAATCCCCTTTCCGTATATGCCACCACCTTCATGGGCTCGAGGTTGATGTTCATTGTAAGCTACAGAAAAAGGCAAATGAAAAATGTTTGAAGTGGGCTAGTCCTAATAAAAAATTAATTTCAAATTACAAAATATCTTACGATCTCCGCAGATTCCACATTTGCCCCCATTTTGACTGTACTGAACAAAAAATCCACCGCAGAAGCTCTGGGTGTCATCATAGTCTGGAACTGGTTTATATTTCCTAAACTCATCGAATCTCCAAAGAGTAGCTCGTCCGGCAGGCTGTAAAAGTCTTCCATGGCCATAAACGCAACTGAAAAGGGCAAAAAGCCCGAACAAAGCAAAAGTTACCTTTTGCATATTTGCAGCTTTTAATGCTACGCTGGTATTTTTTCTCGGGTTTACACCTCGCTAATAACTGTTCTGGGGATTTTTTCGAATTCATTTTTATATGCGAAATCGGCTTTCGATTGAATCATAAACTTTTATTGGGGTGGGTTACTAAGTCTCTGGATAAACTTTGGTTTCGTAATTTTTCCTGGAAAATGATAAATTGTTGTAAAAGTGACCAGTAAAGATTTATGCTCTCTGATTCCGCCTCTGATTTATGCTTATAAAGCGGACCGCTGCTGCGTGTTATTTGCTTAGTTTACATGAATTTTTGCAAAGTAACTCGCTAAGACCAAAATTTACAGAGTATTAAGGTACTAATCAAAGGTTAAATACATGACTAACTGACTTTTATTTGCTATAAATTAGTACAACTATGCAAATATCTAATAAAACATTATTTTAATCAAAAAACTTTATGAAGTTAACGTATTCATTACAGCTATATAGGTTCCGGAACTTTGCTGTTCAGTGTTCAGACTATAATGAACAAATTTCTCAGTAACTCATTCCTTAGCTCTTGTTTACAAACATTGTAAAGTTGAATGATAATTTTGCAATTAGGTATACATTGACCATCATATGAACAACCAGAACACATGCTTTGAACATTTTTATCACATTCCACGAATACCGTAAATTTTTTTCAGAAGGAGTAGTGTAAAAAGTATGAGATGAATGAACAATGTTGAATCGACATGCGACAGGAGCCATACTCATTAAGATAATTGGAATAATGGAAAATACCTAGCATCCTGGAAAAGTATTGTCAGTCCTACATGAAACAACACCGCCGCAATGGGTGTTTATGCTTAAAGGTTGCTTCTTGATGAGTTAAGCATGGAAAAATGTTTTCCAGATTTATTTTGAATTGCATCATAATTTATTTTGCATTTTGCTTACCTACATCAGTAAAATAAATCCAACTTAAGCCATTTTTATTGCGAACGCAGCATATGAGCAAGTTGGATGGACAAGTGGGTGATTTATGCATCTGACTTGAATTAATAGTTTCCACATAAAGCTCAAAAGCCCACCCGCTGATATAATAAAATCATGCAAGGAAAACGCAAAGTTTGTCCATCTATCAGATATGTATTTTTGCAGTATTATACAAAATTAAGGGTGCAGTTATTGATACTACTCATAATCCCATAATTGTGCGCATAATTATTTTGTTTTCAGTCACCAACTCATTTATTCATTCCAGGTAGGTGAAAGTTCATTATTTTCAACCTGACTGGATGCACCAGACGTAAAAGAACTTTCCGATTTTCAGAAACATTACCTCACATACCAACTGGTCATCGGCATGTGATTTGTAATACGTTTTATATCCGACCAACAATAAAAATTGTCAATTGAAAATCTAAATGGAATGTTATGAATGAATGATGTAACCGTAATCATACATTACAGGTGCTTCAGTAAAGCACTGCATAATAATCCAATAAGCCAACACCTAGTAAAAATAAAAATTTTCTGAAAATTTTATCTAAACAAAGGTAAACGCTGAAAAGAGTAAAGAAGCCAAAAGATTTATATAAGAAAATAGCAGTGTTGCTATTTCATTTAATTGTATTTGTACTACATAACAAAACTAACGATGAAATCTAACACTTATCGACTTGTCAATCTTGCCATAGTCAGCAATACTGCCTGACCTTGTCTTGTCATAAAATAGAATACGCTGCTAACAAGCAAACTTTTTAATCCATATAAAATAGAAGCAAGAAATGCATGAAAAAGAAGCTAAGCTGAGCAAATGCCAGTTTTTCCAATTGCACGTGCGTCCACACACACGTGAAACTGAATTCAAGTCAGTTCAATTCAAAGTACAGCTGGATGCTGATGTTGCTGTGCATTGGTATTTGGTTCTGCAATTGCAAAATGCTGAGCTATGATAATGCAGATGAAGAAAGTGTGTATTTTTTGAACAGCTGATTATGATATTCTCAGGCGGTGGCGGTAGCAGATTCTTTTTCAGGATTCCAAACTTCCGGATGTCAAAACGCTGTCATTAAATCTATATAAAGTGCAGTTTGTGTTGGTGCTATGTATGATGTAAGGAAGGAGGGTGCGGTGAAGTAATACTTTAATAAAACTAAAACTACTTTTTTATCATAATGAGTGAGGAAGTTTTAAACGAGCTACAACTGCTCACTGCCATGTACGACACTGCTGAAGTGAATTTTCACGATGCGGAAGTGAGAAATTTGGTGGAGAACTGTATACCAATATCTGATTCGGTGTCGTTAACTGTTAGACTCAATAATTTTGCAGAACTGGACATTAGACTTCCTCTCGGCTACCCTGAAAAGGAACGGTTATCAGCACACTGCAGAATTTCCCTGAACAAGAAAAGTACAAGTTCAAAAACTGTTGATAGAAAAGCAATGCAAGAATGGGAGTCCCAATTTAATAATGATCTCAGTCAAAAGTACTTGTTGAAGGGAGGAGGAAATGAAGATAAAGACAAAGATGACACTCCTCCAAACATTTTGGGGGTTATTCAGTGGTGCAATGATTACTTCGAAATAATGCCAATTCCAACAGAAAGCAGTGGAGGTTANAGGAGGAAATGAAGATAAAGACAAAGATGACACTCCTCCAAACATTTTGGGGGTTATTCAGTGGTGCAATGATTACTTCGAAATAATGCCAATTCCAACAGAAAGCAGTGGAGGTTAGCGTCAGCGTAAAAATCGTTTTATTGCTTTACATATAAAAATTACATTTTTCACCTGTTAACAAAATCTATTAAATTAACTGAATGTGCCCATATTGATTTTTATTACAGCAGCATTGTCGTCATCTTCTGATGCAGATGGAAAGTCAACTGAAAGTGAATCTCTTCTCTGCAGAATAGATGCATCCAGCTGTGATGACTATTGGAGCAGAGTGCGACAGTTAACCTGGCAAAAAATCTCTTTAATAGAGCGACAGACATTTCCTGCCACACAAGCAATATTTCAAGGAAAGTCATTCGAAGAACTTCACTGTGATAAGTCAGAATTTATAAAATTTCTGGAAGAGCGGAATTCCAGCTTAGTCATTAAAGAATATTTGGGTATCTAATCAAAACTTGACATTGAAAGTTTTTTTTGTACATTAGTTTTTACTTAATAAATCAAAAACGTTACGAAGAAATTAAACATCGTTTGTCTTGTTCGGTTTGGGTTTCCTCCCACTGCGTCGAGGATTTTTTGCCGCTCTCAGACGCATTTCTCTCTCCTTTCGAAGATGTCTCGGGGTTGTGTAGTGTTTTAACATGGCTTGTTTAGTTTTGTACGACCTTTGGCAGCATTTGCAGAGAAGAAATGTCGGATTTTCTGTGTGATGCAGTTTTATGTGGGAAGAAAGTGCCTTTCCCGCTGAAAAATGTTTACCACAGGTTTCACAATGATGCCTAACTTTTAAGTGATGGGTTGAAATGTGGAGGTGCACGATCTTCGAAGATTTAAATTGTTTTCCACATCCTTCGTAGTTGCATGTAAATACTCGGTTCTCCATAGTAGGCTTATAGCGAATTCCGAAGTGTTGCGATTTTTCATGCTGTTCTTTAGTTCTACGCTTCTTGAAACGTGAATCGCAGTAGGCACAAGAAAAAGGTCGTTCATTGGAGTGCGATACCATGTGGTTTGCCAAGTCATAAGGCTTTTTGAACTCCTTACTGCATATTGAACACACAATTAGTTTCTTGTTACATTTTTCCATGTAACAAGCTGCCTCATGCCTCTTCACGGCAGCTAGAGAAGGTTGTGTCAAATTACAGTATGTACATTTTTGTTGCATTTTTCCATGTAACAAGCTGCCTCATGCCTCTTCACGGCAGCTAGAGAAGGTTGTGTCAAATTACAGTATGTACATTTTAAATGGAAGTCAAACGGTTCTTCTTTAATTTCCGGTTTCGATGATTCCGTACTGACATTTCGAATTTTGACAATCTTCTCGTCCACCCTGTGCAACTCTATTTTAACAAACTTCTTATAGCAGAGATCGATAAGCTCCTCCTTAGTAAACTTCTTATTTTTTGCAGACTTCTTATTAGTTACTCGTTGGTTCTTTGTTGTACCTGGCGCCATATCTGAGAAGGAAACCTTTTTCTTTTTCTTATTTCGAATGACCTTATTTTTGTGAGCAAGTGAGCCAAAGTGTCTTTTTAAATGGGGCATGGTTTGGAACTTCATATTGCAAATGTCGCAAGGATAAAATACTGGATTGATATGCCTCTTCATATGTATACTGTAGGATTCTTTGCAGCTGTAATCAGTACCACAAATGACGCATTTCAGCCGGACTTGCTCTTCTCCTCGATGAGCCTTTTTAATGTGACCCCTTAAAGAGTTCTTGTAAGAGTAGACCTTGTTGCAAATTTCGCAGGTGTAGCTTCTAGCTACATTCCCAATCTCTGATGGATGCTTAGACTTAATGTGCTCCTTCAAATTATCTGGTCGTTTGCAAACAATTTCACAGTGAGGACATTTGTATACTTGGTCCCTGTGGGACTCGCGTACATGACGCCACAATGCAATCTTATCTCGGGTTATCTTCCCACATTTTTTGCATTGTAGAGGGTTGGCATCCGGTGTTTCCTCCAAATCAGGATGAAACTCATTGGTATGCTTCATTCGATCTTCATCAGTTTTGAAAGTCTTGCCACAGAAATTGCAGGAAACAGTCCTTTTAAGATGGCGAATTGCATGGCTTTGTAGTGAGATTTTGTTTGTGAATCGTGCGTTACAGTTTGGTTCTGTACATTTAAATGTCAGCATATCTTCATCCTCCCCTTCACGAATATACGCCTTCCCTTCGAATTCGGGGGCGGGCTTCTCTTCATACAGAATCTTATTGAGAACTTCTCCATCAGCTACAGTGTACTGCTTTAGAGGGGGACATCGAAACGGGAGCATGAACACTCGATTTTCATTGTCTAAAAAAAAGAAAAATTACAAAGTATGAACTCAAAATATGTACTTACTAACAGTAAGATCTAAGAAGTTGCATCAAATTCAAATTACAGTTATTGTTTTAAAGTAGGCAGGTACATAGTAAAACCACAGCAGCCTACTACATATCCACTAATTA
Source organism: Acrocyrtus sp. NNG-2020 (assembly GCA_027744115.1). Lineage (NCBI taxonomy): Eukaryota > Metazoa > Arthropoda > Collembola > Entomobryomorpha > Entomobryidae > Acrocyrtus > Acrocyrtus sp. NNG-2020. The sequence continues at coordinate 3,810 of JAHZND010003316.1, read as the reverse complement.
ATTACCTTTTCCTTTTCTTTCTTCCCTCATTTCCTTCATTTTTCTTTCTTGATGCTTCAAAAGTTCAAATTCGGTTTAAATGTTCGACTTGCTCCTCTTTAGTAATCACTTCATTACTTCATCTCTCTTGTTAGGGTCTCAGTTTTTAATGACTGTTATGGAGCAAAATCCAACATAATTACAGCTTACAGCAGATATATCTTGTAAAACTTGTCTAGTTAAATTAGATACTTAGGTGAATGAAAATTGTTTTATAGCCTTTCTTTGGTCGAATCCGGATGAATCTAGACAATCTAGTCGTTTATTCCAAGATGTAAACAATGTAAAGAGAACAGAAAACGACACAGCATAATACCATATATCCTTTTCACGCACATGGAGTTGAATCTACAATCTACACGCAAAACAAGTACTAAATACAAACCAAAAACCTATTTTCACCCTATCTATCCCCATCCATGGCCCATCGCGATGCATCGGCCCATGCATAGTAAATGTAAAATGCAGTACATAGTAAAAATGATAAATGAACAATGGTATGGATTTCTAATATTGAATATGATTACGATTTACATATATGAACAAGCTTTAATATTGCTGTACTAAATGCACTTGTCTTGTGACATATTATAAGTTACATGACATGTCATTGTAAAATTTTAATTTGAAAACAAAGTGGAGTTTTCTGTAATTCAAAATTATAGAAATGATTTTTTATTAATTTAATATGGTATGGTACAAAGATATATCACGATATATTTTTCGATACGATAAATTAACAATTTCCTGTCATTAGAATCATTAGGTATCTAGAATCGGTTCTACCATATATTAATGTCTTTAACCATTTATGTTTTGTATAAATTAATTAGTAATATTAATTGAGGACGGACTTTCTCCCACTACGTCGTGGCTTTGTTGTCGGTTTCAGACGCATTTCTCGCTCCTTCCGAATATGTCTGGGGGTTGTATAGTGTTTTAACATTGCCTGTTTTGTTTTGTATGACCTTTGGCAGCATTTGCAGAGAAGAAATGTTGGATTAGCAGTGTGATGCAGTTTTATGTGTTTGCTGAGGGTATTCTTCTGTCCAAAAGCTTTCCCACACGTTTCGCAAGTGTGTCTAATTTTGAGATGGTTTCTTTGAATATGTGCATGTAGAGCCTTAGCATTTTTAAATTGTTTCGTACATCCTTCGTAATTGCATCTAAATACTCTGCTACTATCCGTCTTGCGTACCGTTATTCCAAAATGCTGGGTTTTTTCATGGCTTTCCTTAGTACTCCTATCCTTGAAACGGGCGTTACAGTAAGAACATGGAAAAGGTCGTTGATTGGAGTGCCACACTACGTGTCTCCTCAGTTCGGGAGCTGTACTGAACTCTTTATTGCATTCAGGACAAATGTGCAGTTTCTTGTTGGATCTCTCCATGTAACAGATTGCCTCGTGTCTCTTCACGGCTGCCAAATTTGGATGAGTTGAATTGCAGTAGAAACACTTCAAGTGGAAATCATCCATGCCAATATCTTTCTTTATTTCGGGTTCGGATGGTTCCCAGCTTGCATTTCGAACGAGTTTCTCATCAACTCTGCGCAGAATTATCTTCACTTCCCTTCTAAAGCAGAGTTCGATAAGCTCTTCGTTGGTAAAAACCTTGTTTTCGTCATTTGAATTGGCTTCCGGTACATCTTCAACAGGCTCTTCTTTTACTAGCTCGATCAAGGGTAATAGCTCTTCCTGTTCGGTCATCGTCATCTTTGCCTTTTGTTTGTGGACGTAGCTGGAAAAGTGTCTTTTTAAATGGGAAATATTTTGATATTTGGTGTTGCATATTTTGCAAGGGTAAAATGTAGGGTTGATATGCTTCTTCATATGTATACTGTACGATTCTTTGCAGCTGTAATCAGTACCGCATAAAACGCACTTAATTCGTGCTTGCTCTTCTCCTCGATGAACCCTTTTAATGTGACCCCTTAAGGAGTTCTTGTAATGGTAAACTTTGTTGCAAATTTCGCAGGTGTAGCTTCTAGCAGTTCCATTTCCAATCTCTGACGGGTGCTTAGACTTAATGTGTTCCCTCAAATTATCTGGTCGCTTGCAAATAACGTCACAGTGATGACATTTGTATAATTGACCCCTGTGGGACTCACGCACGTGGCGGTACAGTGCCTTTTTATCTCGAGTTATCTTCCCACATTTTTTGCATTGTAGAGGGTTAGCATCCGGCGTTTCTTCCAAATCAGGATGAAATTCATTAATATGATTAATTCGAATTTCTTCAGTTTTGAAAATCCTGTTACAGAAATTGCATCGTAAAGTTCTGTTAAGATGGCGATTTGTATGGCCTAGTAGGGCTACTGCTGTTGCGAAACGAGCTTTGCAATTTGGCTCTGTGCATTTAAATATCAGCTTATCTTTATCCTCCCCTTCACGAAAATACTCCTTCCCTTTGAATTCTGGAGTGGGCTTCTCTTCATACAGAATCTTATTGAGAACTTCTCCATCAGCTACAGTGTACTTTTTCAAAGGAGGACATCGAAATGGTAACATGAACTCCCGATTTTCGTTGTCTGTGAAAATTAAAATAGGTTTGTAATCGAAAATTTTACCCAAAAGTGCTGTATACTTGTGTCATTTTGTAGATTTTGTTCGTAAAAAGAACCTAGTATTTAATTTTTATAATTACCTTTTCCTATTCTTTCCTCTCTTATATTCATATTGTACATATAAAATGAGTCCTCAATGAACTTGGAAGTGACACATTCAACTGCGTTGTAATAAACACATCAGTTCAACAATTTTTTTTTGAAAATTACTCTAGAAGTACCGAACACGATTTGCTGCTTGATTTTTCGTACATCGTAAATGTTCACACTTTGAAACTCAATTTTAGATTTTTAATCTATAGAAGTGTACTTTTGGCAAAAGTATAGAGGAAATGTTTAAATTAAAAAATGTGTTGAAAAGGCACGTTGTGTAGTTCGCATTCATTTCAAATGTTTATGCAATGACAAGACAATACAAATGACAGCAATATATTTCACGCACATGGGTCGGATTGGTATAACATAATCCATTACATATATCCACATACATCCACACTGCTGGTCTGCTGATTACTCAGACACTTGTATGGCTATGGCTGTGATGTATAGCCTGGCACTAGTATACATCATCATACAATTCATACCTATCATCACAACTCCCTTACGAGTACACTAGTCGTGACGTGATATTGAATATTTAGTACATGAATCATTCTATCCTGGTTTTATAAAACGATTTATAAACGAACTGCATGTATGTAGGTATTTTTATGATAGTAAGCATATACTTAATATGATAAAGTAGTCGTGTCATTGCATGTCATCTGTTTTGCAGGTCACAATCCAAGAAAGGGCTTGGACGTAAATTTTCCTAGTATATTTCTAAAGCGAACTAATTACATTTCCGAAAATATTGCAAGAAATTGTCTATGAGAAAAATATTTTTTAAAAATAATGAATTAAAAGGACGTATGACTTGGCTGCTTATGATAAAATGTGATATAATTTATTTATCCTTTTATCCCAACTTTACAGATAAATGACATAAGAAGCAACGATTGCTCGTCATTTGTGTCGTTTGCTATTAACAAAGTATAAAAATATTTATGATTGGATGGTAGTTCACAATACAGGTTGGGCTAAAAAATATGATAGTAACTTTCACGGTTTCCACTTTGTGCACACATTTACGTTTAAGTAAAATCGACCTAGGCTTTACTTTTCGAGGCATTCATGGCAGTTGACTTTTATTAACCAACTCGAGAA